>CAEGAE010054594.1:0-78860 GCA_903067095.1 Girardinus metallicus
CCCGGAAAAAGACAAAAACCCGAACATTATCATGACTCAATAAAATCCTCCCAGGCCGAACTTGAAAACTGGACGTTATTCTGCTAACACTTAGCTTTCGTCAACAACTCAGGCGGAAGTGAAAACGCAAATAAAGTCCCGGCCGGAACACGGTGCGCTAAATAATAAGACATAATATACAAAACATAAGGTACTCGAATCACTCAAGGTATCGTTTCAGCCCTACATCAGACAGTATTCTGTATGGAGCAATTTCTATCATCTGTAAATGGACATCCAGATGTATCAATAGATCTATGAAAGAGCCACTGAATAGCTTAACAAATGGATGAATGACTGGACGGACAGTAATTTTTATGTAAAAAACAACATTAAAAAGATTTGTTTCATTTTAAAAATTGTAACATTCATCATGTTCAGGGCTCCTCATGACAGGGAACCAGGTCTTCAAAAACACATTTTTAAAAATATTTGTCCATACTTAATTACTTCTAAAAAACCTTTATAGTTCAAATTTCCTCACTTTTACAAGCCTATCATCTTTACATGTCTACATTAGATACGTAGGTCATTAGACAGTTTTGGATAATGCCTGAAGAAAAGACAAAAAGACATCACCTAGAATAATGATGATAGAAAACTTTCACCCTAAAAAACACATAATAAATCCGGTCTAATAATCACTCTAGTACAGTTTGTCTACCTGATATATCCGTCACTTTGAGCTTGGAGGCCAGAGGAAACTTGTCCTTCAGTATGCTTGCGATGCGCTCCTCTCCGTCTGTCTGCGAGGACAAACCTCTCTGGAGCTGAGCGACAGCAGCTACCTGAGGGGGAGGCACAGAGCAGGAGTTACCGCAGGAAGTTACGGTAGGACTGAAATGTGACCGAAATCCAGAGCTAATGTACCGGAGTCGTGCGAAAAGCGCTGAATATAGTACTGCTGCAGAGACGAGTACATGCCAACATTGTGGACAAAGGAGTGTCGCTTTTGAGACGTTTAAATAATCTAACACCAGTCAATAAGTCATGTCCCCCAAAACAATTTCGTCCCCGGAAAATGACGGGGTTTGTTCTTGTTCTTTAAAGTCTCGTTCTAAACTTCAACGCGAGAGCTGCATTACTGCCACCTAGCGGATTAATTAGAATGTTTATATATTTCTCATGGCAACCTACTGCGGTGTTTCTTCACTCAGTTTTTATCCTGTGTTAAGAATTCTCAAAATATTTTTTATTCACAAATTCCCTGCATGTTTTACGGTCTATGCTTGCTGATAAATTTTACACTGTCAAAAATAACTGACTACTGATCACAGAATAACAGAAAAATGTGAAATTTACACCACTTGGACATAAAATAATTAACCATGTGATTATCTCTACATTGTGATACCTGCAAGAGATATAGTACGCATCAAGCTTGATGTATTATAGGGCAAAATTGGAAAGCATAAGGATTTTAGAGAGTAAAACTAGAGTCAAATTATAAGAGCTAGATGACTGGGCCAGACCGTTTCCCATACAAAACATCCTTGTAATTTGTCAAAGGGATGAGCAACTGCTCTCTTAACTTTATGATGTCTATTTTCTCATTTGTCACATTCCTTCCACTGATTTTATACAGCCCCTTCAGCTCAACATTATTTCATTTTTCACCCAAAACTTTGCTAGCTTTTCTTCAATTGAGTAATATTTTCTAAGTAAAATATGTTAAATCTCCATAACAAAATCATAAAGCAATTCGTGAACATTGTTTTTTATAATTCAAAATCATCTTCCAAGAATAAAAAATATTTGCACTTAAAAAATAATCTAACAATTTATTTTTTTATCTCACTTATAATACCTTAACAAATGTTTGAAAAGGTTTTAATAATAAATGTACATGATGAACTTGTCCCAATAAACAATTACTCCTCCTCCATTAACTAATCAGTGATTGCTTTCAGCTGTTTTCCCCAGGTGATTTAGTTGTGCTGAATGGAAATGCCTCTGAGAGGGAGAGTGAGCTAGATCATTAATTCAGATATGTCTTTTTCTCCTTAGAGTGTGGGTCCAGCTGAATGTTCTTCTGGTTGTCTTGCTACACAATGGGGTTTGCAGTTCTTTCTGTGGGTTTGCTGCTGATTATATCCTTAGTTTTTAGAGTCTCAGATGCCATTAGAACTCTAAAGGAAGGTCCAATGATTGACGCTGAAGGAAGGGAATATAAAACTGTTAGCCTGGAAGACTCCAGCAGACCAAACCCTGTTAGCAAAACTACTGTCCGAGTGGAGTGCACTGAGGTTTCCATGATAATTTTCATCCAGGCTGACTTCTACAACAATGGGCGTCTAGTGTCCCCACAAGAGCTATTTTTGGGCGATATCAAATACTGGAAGAACAAACAGTGCCAAGCTGTTGATGCTGGTGATGGAGAATATATTATAAAAGCTGACCTACAGGACTGTGGCTCCAAATTAATGGTAAGCTGCTCACACTTTGGGATCATGATAGGCTACCTGAACTGAAATGTTAACTTTGGGCACTTTCTTCCCTCATTTCTAGGTTACTGGCAACAATTTGATCTACTCAAACAACTTGATACTTTCTCCAGCCGTTGGCTCCCTTGGCATCACAAGAGCTACTGAAGCTGTTGTTCCAGTTTCTTGCCATTATAGAAGGTAGTCTGTGCTTTTCAGTCTCTCTGGAAAGGAAGATTTTTGAATCTACTTGTTTTGCAGGGTCCACACTGTGAGTAGCACTGTCCAGCAGCACCCCCCATCTGTTTCCATTTCTTCAAAGTTTCCTATGGGAAGCTCTCCTTTTTTACTGAGGTTGAAAACTGGTATATATTTTTTCCTTCTTTAAATGGCTTTCTCCTGACTGGGACAGGAAATGATTGTTTGTTGTGTTTGCATACAGATGACTGGTCAGGTGAGAAGTATTCCAACACAGTTTACCTTGGTGACCCACTGCACCTCGAGGTCTCGTACACTGGTCTGGATCAAAGGAAACTTTTCATTGACCTCTGTGTTGCCACTCTGACGGCCGACTCTACATCAGTACCCAGATATTGCTTCATTGAAAACCATGGGTAACAAAGTTCATAAAGCTGGATTGGGGCTTGTCTTGGATATTGACTCAAGTTGGAAATGCATGTTTCTTCAGCTGCTTTGTTGATGCCAGAGATGGAGGTCTAAATTCAGTCTTCAAACCCAGATCGACAACTAGTTCACTTCAGTTCCAGTTTGACGCCTTCTTGTTTCAAGATGACTTGAGGAACACTGTAAAGGATTTTATATAATGTTTTGACAATGCTAACTGTAAAATAAGAGATTTTATGGGCTCTTTCTGCTACATAGGTATTTGTAACTTGTGATGTAAAAGCTACACGCCAGCTGTGGAAGAGCAGCCCCACAAACAAGGTCTGCAATTACATTAATTCAAGGTGAGTTTCTCTTTGAGAATTAAGAGACTTCCCCCCATCCCAAACTAAGTGTAAAATTTAATACAATTCTGACTTGTATTGACCTTTAAGTTTTACCCAACTTCAAACATGCCCTTAATAATTAAGAAGCATCTATACAAACATTAAATCAGGAATGTCCTGGCAGTGAAATGTGCATTACACTTAGGCTAAAGCAAATGAATTGCCCACCCATTCTTTAAAAATCAATAGCTTGCACAGTATACTGGGTAATATAAATGTTAACTTCTAAATCCTGAGTGTTGCAGGACTGCTAAAACTTTTACAAATGTGTAAACTGCTCATGTATGCATTTCAGCTGGAAGAATGTGGATGGACGTGATGGTGTTTGTCAGTGTTGCAAAGGTGTTTGCAGTAAATGGACATCTAAAGGAAAGTCTTATTTAGAGCTGGGTTATCATCAACAGCATGATGATCCAATGTTTCATTGCTCTTCATATTTTTGTCTTTCAGATGATATTTGTGATACTTTGACTCTGGGCCCCCTCATAGTTATTCCCAGGAAATGAGCTCACTAATTACATTTACCCTGGCACAAAACTGAAGGGAACATTGAGTGGTATAATTTCACCAGGAGAACTCCTGCTTGCCCATGAAGCTGTTTTGAGCCTTTACCCTAAATAAATCTTATGTTTAAACATGTTGTTCTGTTTCTGATTTCTTGTGCTTGGGGGAATATTGGATCTATTTACTAGACCAAAGCTGCAGCAATAACTTTTCAAACCCTACTGGTAGAAATGAGAGGGGGTGAAGAGGGAAATGCTTCATTTCATGTGCTACCACAGTGGCATGATCAAAGATAAATTCCTTCTGGAGAAAAGTGTTTCTTGACGAACAGGGCAAATCAACCATTATGATTTACAAACACCTTACTGTTTGGAGTCCCAAAAGAAGGAAAATACCAGGTGCAGATCAATCGGCGTAGCACAAACATTTCAGATTCACTAACTGTTGTGAGTCTTTGGCTGTAAAATAATCCCATTTCTCCCAGAGTTTCTCCTTTTCTGGAGACTTATTAGAAAGTCAACATCTGCATGTTCAGATTTGTAATGTTAAAAAGAGCTTCATAGTTTTCTTTAGCAAGAGAACTGTGGACTACCTAGTCTCAATTTCTACTTTGCAATAAAAAGACTTGATTTAGATTTTTTTTTTTTTTCCTGCAGAAATCTTGCCATGTTAAAAAAATTGAGATGGAGTATTTGTCCAGATTTGTAGCCAAACTTCTTGTAAAATTATCTTTTTTTTTGTTTGTTTTTTTTTCTCTCACCTCTGTCTGATTATAATCTTAGTTCTCATTCATGAGAAATTTCTGTAAGGTTTGCCAAGGACTTTTTCCAGTTAATGATTAAGCTTATTCTCTACTTTGTAACACTTAAAGCATGGTGTGGATTGAGTTGGCTAGTTATAGTTTGGAATATGTGTCCTCTATATAAAGTACAAAACCATCTAAATCTTTCACCTTAGCTACATGGGAACAGTACCTACTGGTGCCAAACTAGTCTCTGCTTCCATGAGTGCTTAGGATATTTATCTAAAACAACGCTATAAATTGGAGCTGGGCCATCACATTTTATAGAACAAGGCACATTTATTTGTATAGTGTAATTCAAAGTGCTATTACATAACAAACCAGAGACAGATTATACTTCTGTGGCAAAGAAAAAGTCTGTCCATATTACCGTTTGCTTGCTCAGACTTGAGAAAAAGGCAATCAGAATTTCACTATAGAAGAGAAAATTGATATTCCAAGTTTTACATTTGAAAAATAACCCTATAAACAAAATCTGATTTTTAATTACCAGATTGAGATTCATTAGTGGGGTTGTTGTGAATGTGACGCTTATCTCTCTTTGCAGCTTGTGGCACCTTCAGTCATGGAGGCAGAGGAGCAATCAGGACTTATTGACTGAGCAATCTTACCTCTTTTCATACATGTGTGGGCGCTATTTGTGCTCAAGAATTATGGGCAGACCACAAAGCTGGGTATCCCTCCTTGTCCAAAGTGCTGCCGTCAGAAACCTTTAAAGCCACTGAGGTGCAATAGAAGCTGATCAGAGCACAGAGATGGGCAAAGTCTCTCTGACCACATACACTTTGGTGGTCTTCTTCCTCGCCTCCAGCTGTTATGCTGAGTTGGAAGAAGTTATTTCATGTTCTAAACACCAGACAGCCTTTGACGGAGCTTGCTATGAATTTGTGGGTCTGCAGTTTTCCTTTTTGAGAGCAGAAGGGTGGTGTGAGCGAGGTGGGGGACACCTGGTCTTCATCTTGAATGATGAAACACAGCAGTTCCTCCATACACACCTAGAGCCGAATAAGGATTGGTGGCTGGGGCTGGCACCTGCATCTCCAGACCTCACACTGGATGTCTCTCCCGCTGAAGGTAAGAGGATGAGTGAGCTTTAAAGTTTATTAACATGGTAGTTAGTAAATATTTTCATGCTTGGCTGAACATTTCTATTAAAAATGCTTTTTCGTAAGATTGCAGTGTGCTTAATATTAAAGCAACAAATCTAACACTTCACTGATGATGTAGGTGGATTACATACTTTAGATCTGAACACAAATAATCTCAGCAGGCATCATTAGCATTGTTAGTAGTGTTTATTCACTGACAAATGTGGAGTGACAAGCTTCAGATTGTTCTCTTTTTTTTTTTATGGAATTTTCCAATTTTCCATATACTGACGCCTAAGTTTTGATTAAATAATTACCGTTGTTTTTTTGTTTTTTTTTTTGTTTTGTTTTCCGAGGTTCTCTTGCATGGTTGGATGGTTCAGATGTCAGCTATAATAATTGGGTAAAATTACCAGAAGCCCGGGCATCATGTGGATACATCCTGAGAGACACAGGATTCCAGTGGACGGCCACAGAAAATTGTATGCAGGAACTGAACTTCATCTGCCAGTTTGGTATGTTCTTTTTACAACTAAATTGTTTTGATTTTGAGTTTTAAAATCTTAATTTTCTCCTTTCTCTCTTACCTTTCTGCATTGATTAGACAGAAAACAACTTCAATGACCTTTAAAAAAGAAATTACAAGTGCAACAGCATGACTTTTTTTTTTTGTTTTTTTGAAAAAGTAAATAAATAAAAAAGGGTTGAAGACTTTGGAGAAAGTCTTTCTTTTTCCATCTACTTTCTGAAATGCACCGGCACAATTGGTAGCAAAGCAGACCCGCAGCATGATGTTACCACCACCATGTTCAATTGATTGAATCTTTTTAGGTTCAACACCATTACCTCAACTCCTCGCTTTGGAGTCCTCAGAATTGATCGATTGCTTTTGAAATACAAGGCATTGAGATTTGAGCTTCTTGGTCGGGAATGTCTAAGTGTCTGGCTTGATGATTTAACACCACCTTGATGTGACAGTGAAGCTGATGTTCCTGCAGTTTTCAGTTCTTGACAGGCTGTAGCCTTGGTAGTTCCAAGAAGATTTATTCTAAATTGTATCAATTTTCTTTGCAGATTTTGGAAGAACAGTTGCATGTGAAGGCCAAAATGCGACACTGCAGTGTGGTTCGGGCCAGGTTCTAGAGATTGAAGATGCCTTCTACGGGCGAAAAACTGTTCACTATTGCCGGTCCCACTTCACAGATTTACCTGCATTCTCCCAGGAGGAATGTAGCTGGATTAATGTCCTGGAATCAGTAACAGGTAGAAGAGTTAATATATATATATTTTTTCTTAAATAGATACAGAAATTCATGAGGACATTATAAAAATAAAATAATGCATATACTGGAGTAGACTACAGTTTATTTTTAAAACATTTTGTAGGTTAGAAGCCCTGAATTATCAGCAAAAGTTATTTTAAAGAAAAAATGCATTTTGTATTTGCGTTGTATATCCTTTGCAAACATTTTTAAAAAAATACTTAACATGCAAGAAAAAACCCTGATGATAAATATTAAACAGTAAATATTAAAAATATATATTTTTTATGGATTCAGACAAAATATCTCTGGATAAATCTAAGCACTGTTGGAGGAGCTAAATAGATGGTCTGTGGTGTGTTTCTGCTTTGACATTCAAATCATTGATTTTTCTGGTAACATTCATAAAGACACACACATTTATTTGCTATATATATATGTTATGCTTTTTGATGCTACAAGCATTTTATGTCCCATTCTCAACTTTCCAACATTATCTGTTCAGCTCATTGTCGTGGACTGCAGGCCTGCCAGGCTCCACTGGATCTGAACTCCTGGACTGAGCCGTGTCCCCTGATGCAAAGTTATCTCTCTGTAGAATACCGCTGCAAAGATGGTCAGACACAATACATACACTTCCACTGATGTTAACCCTTTACATATTCTTTTTTATCAGTGTTTATTTACACTGAGGCATCTTTTACAAAGAAAAAACACCAGAGAAACACTGAACAGATTGTATTCTCAAAAGTGAAAGCAAAATATCATTTCATGTGTCTTGATGATGCGTGTGAAGTAGTTATTTTTACAAATGTTGGTTATGTTGAACCATTTCAGGACTTCACTTATTGATGACTAGACTGGCATCTGTTGTTGACAATGTCACCATCACTGTAAAGTGGCTGCTTCATCCATTTCACGGAAACTTAACTTGTACCGTGGATGCTGGAGACGGCCACATCATTGATCCATACAATCCAGAAGAGTAAGTAACACTGTGTAGCCAGACACTTTATATCCATAGTTAGTTATTAAAGTTTCTATGTGCTGGTCCTAATCTTAAGGGTTAAATAAATCTCTCAGGGTGATGGGCAAATAACAATATTGAGCCATCCACGTGGTTTCTTACAAAAACAATATAGTTCACAAGAATGGTTCTCATTATGCTGATAAATAGTTTGTATGATGAGCTCAGAAGATGAATAGGTTCACCAAGAGTTTGCTATTAGCTGCTGCTGCAGCGGTTGAGTCGGGGAGGAGCAGGAGAGGGGTGTCCTGAGACAGAAGCTTGGCTGTAAAGTGGAACTCCAAGGAGGAGCTTTAGGTAATAGGTGGTGTATTATATGAGCAAGCTCTTAATCACTCCTAAAAGACTGACATAGGAGAACCAAGGATTTGTCAAACATGCATGAAGGAATCAAAACAACACTCCAGGTAAGTTTTTGATGAGGGAATAGCATTATAACATGATGCAATGTTTAAAAAATGTTGATGTTACATGATATCTCCTGTCCTCCATTAAGTGTCTTTCTACCTTCACATTCATTGTTAAGATGCTCTTCAGACCTTTCAGCAAAATGTGTGATATTATTGTTGTGTTTAAACCCACCCTTGAAGAACTGTAAAGGCATTCAGAGAGCCGTCTCTTTTTCGGGTCACAGGACGGAGTCCTCCATCATTCACAGATTTCAGCAGCCTGGTGTGTTTGTCGTTGTGGTTGAGTGCACTACCAGTGACTGGCACGTCACAGCTCAGAAAACCATAACAATTCAGGAGCCTATTGGAGAGTTCAGAGTGGCTAAGTGTTATGGCAGCAATGTGACGACAGATGGCACCAAATGCAACGTACTTTATGGCAGCCCTGTTCAGATTCAGCTTGGTTTAGAAACAGGTGAGTCATTCTTCACAATTAGAGTTTGCTGAGTATAATTAGATATGAATTTGACCTGTTTGTCTTGTAAAATAACTTACATAAGTAAATGTAGTTGAGTAACATTTTTAAGGGAAGACCAATATTTGCGATGAACATTTTTTTAAAGAATTGTGCTGATCAATTTCTCTGTTTTTTCTATAAGGTACAAGTGTTTCCTACACAGTTCATTACAATGACAGCCAGATTGTAAATTTTTTAGTGGACTCGGGCATCACACCTCACAACATCACACTGGAGGGGACTGTATTGGAAAGTCTTAAACACGGCTGCAACAATCTGACTGTAGCAGCATCTAACGGAGTCACACCTCACCCCGTGTCCACTGATATCGTGCTGTGCCTGCTGGAACCTATAGTCGGCCTGCAGGCCTCGGTGATGGCAGAGTTGAATGTATGTCCAGACTCTCACAATCTCACAATTGGTGTGTCATTGGAGCGAGGAGCACCAGTGGAACTGCTTTTTAATCTCGCTGGGTTTAGAGACACGCTGACTGAGACCAGAAACATGCTAAATAACAGTCTGCATAATTACACGTTCTCAAGCCCATTGGAAGGTATGCTTTAAGAATGGTTTCATTAAAAATACAACTGTTTCAAATCATTTCAGCTTAAATATATATTTTTTTCCTACACAGAGCTTTTTCAAGTGAAGGTCCAAGCTGTGAATGTCCTTTCAACTTCTCAGCTGGAAGTGGACTTAGTGAAAATACTTCAAGCTTGCCAGAATTACCAAGAGGGAAATATAGTATGTTTTAATTCAGTTAATTTTAACAGTGGTAATCTTTTCCCTTTCTAGATGTTTTTTCAAGATAAATATATAAAAAAAAAGCATATATTTTTGTTGCTTTGTTGTCACCTGCAGAAAGAAGACTTTAAAATCTCAGGTGGCTTGGAAATAACAGCTTCCCCTGATAAGCAGGTTGACCGCAGTCAGACCGTTGAGCTGAATGTAATTGGTGCCGAATCGTTGAACAGCAATGGACTGGTATTTGAGTGGCAATGTAGTAAGTTAAATGATCATTCACCCGCAACTAATGGTCATCAGTTGTTTTAAAGTCATTTTATCACTGGTCATATAGTGTGAGATTTGCAGTTAGTATCTCATGTCCATGTTTGTTTCTATTCAGAATAAAGTAGGAAATGTTTCTAGAGTTAACATACCAGCAGATAATGAAATTCATCACAGGTGCTTCTTTTTCATCAGTGCTGTAGAGGGTGATCGGAAAGCTTGGTGCACTGTTTACATGTCACAGATTTTTGTTTCTATCTACACACCTCACAAAGAAAAATACTCTGGTCTCTGCAAAGCCATAATAAGGGCTTACTGTGTGCAGGTATTTGAAAGTGGGATATGATATTTGTTTTTATATGCCTGATGATCTGCTTTCTGGATCAAAAGGTTTTAGAAAACTCTACTAATATTTAGCTTCATTTATCTGTGTTGTTGCTATTTTTCTCTATTTCCCCACAACACCATTTTGTTTTGTCTTTTACATTGCAGGAGGAAACTGCTCTTGCAGAAATGCAACAAGGGGTAAAACTCACATTATTGAAAGTGATTGCCTTCCCTATCCATTTGAAATTGTTGAATACACTTTGACTGTAAGGAAAAGAACATGGTTTAGGAAATGGGTGGATGTTGCACAAGCATCTAAATGCATCAGCGTTGCTCCTATAAATGAATTTCGAGATGTCAGAATCAGGTAAAAGGGTTCAGAAATATTAAATAAGCAGTTTGTTTACAAACAGTTTTGCTCATTTTTGATAGTTTCATCTTATTCTGGCTGTTTGTTAATCTATTCACCTTTGGTGCTTGCAGTTGTGACAACTGTGATTATTTAACTATGGAAGACGATGCAAAGCTAAGTCTCAGCTGTGCTACTACTTTCCCAGATGTAGTTTGGTTTATTCAAGATCCTAAACCATTAACGGCAAGTTTAATTTATTACATGTAAAATTCAGCATCTTTTTACAAATGAATAATAACTTTTTTTTTTACTCCTCAGGGTGATCTCAGTGAATGTTACACCAAAGCAGGAACAAGCCCTCCCATTGAAAAACAACACGGCAGCACTGAATACACAGTTTCCAGCCAATATCTAAAATTTTCGAGGAGCATACGGCGCAACATCAACGTGATAGCTTATGGTGTTTTCTCTTTACTTCGTTGCACATGACTGCATATTACACCAAATATACCTTTCAAATATAAGCTGACGTTTATAATCAGTTTTTTTTTTATTTTAGGTGAGAACGTCCTTGGTTTTGCCAAGTACATTATTCCAACACAAGGTCCTAAAACAGCAGCACCTACTGATGCTCCTGATGCCCCTACATGTAGCATCTCTCCACACTCAGGAACTGTGCTAGATGCTTTTGAAATTACCTGCCAGTCGACGTCTTTCTGCTCCACAGGCTGTATTTATTGTTTCAAGACCAACACAGGTGGCCCATCATTTTATCATTCTTTAATACATTAATAATAAATATATTGCTAAGCATGACAATATACTGTTGATAGATGATGAAGGAGAGGTTTACAAGAAGGTAGTAGATTGTTACAATATGTTACATAAGACACAAATTTTGGTGTTTTTGTTTAGGTTAGAATAGATAACATTACTGATAAATAAGCACAACTAATACAAATTCATTTATCTTTAAGGCAAACATTTGCGTTGCAGTAATACCAATGTGGTAAAACCAATCTTCTTGCCTCTGGGAGATGAGAAGAACAATCACGTTGTGTCTGTGGTTGTGACAATGAAAAATCAACAGACTACAGCTACTACAACTGTTGCAACTCAGGTTTGTTGTTTGCCGATATAAACGGAAAACCTTCAACTAAACATGAGTGCAGAAATCCATGGCCTTTACTAATTGAATTAACTGAATATGTTTTTCCAAGGTATTGCAAAGTAACTCCAGTACCTCCATACCATCTCTTCAGTCTGCAGTGGAAGACACTTTAGATCAGCTGGAGCAGCAGGGTCTGCTCTCTGGTGAGGCAATCGGACAGGTATTCACTTCTGTTGCGGACATGCTGAATTCAGGGACTGGGCAAAATCAAAAGGATGCAAAAGCAAAGGTACAAAAATAAGGTCCCAAATGCATTAAGATCCAACTTCAGAATTTGTTTTATATTATTAATGCCTTCTTTTTTTTGTCTATGTATTGTAGTTCCGTGAGCAAATGTTGACCAAGATGATAGCAGTTCTGCAGGACAGTCCTAGCAACACGACTCAGGAAGTTCAAGTGACGGCCAAAGCTGTGGCTGGATTAACACAGATATCAGATGAACTGAGTCCTGCTGCTCAAGTACAGTAGACCACCTTAGAGTACAAAGTTTATTACTATGTAATGCATTTAATAATTAGTCAGCAGTGCAGTTTAACAAAAATGAAATTATTACAGAAATGTGTTTTGATATGTAATGTTCCTGGTTTACTGTGTCCAAATTTTATTCCTTGAACTATTTTCACATTTTATCATGTTTGAGAAGTGAAGGAAAATGATAAATAGAAAATTAAAAATATTTAGCATATGCATATTTTATAAGCCCCTCAGAGTAAATCCATCATAAACCACTGTTTATTGCTAATAGCTTTGAACAATCCTGAGACAAAAATGTTTGATTCTTCACTGCAAAATAATTCAATCTCAGTCAGACTTTTCACTCAAAAAGTCTTTTAAGTCACACAATTTCAGTAATACTTTGGTTGAGGCCATTTTAACACATAGATTTGATTTGATCTAAACCATTAGTGTATGGGCATGTCTAAGTGCATTTTTAGTTATCACATACTGTTTCTATTTCAAAAGTTTAATTAAACAGTTCTCTAACAAAAGTCCAGTGCTTAGGATATTGATTTATAATCCAACTCTGCTTCAACCTTCTCAAGCTTTCTCCCTGACCTTGTTGCTGTGTTCCTTGTTTATTATGATTCTGGTTTTTCACAGTTTATAGTAAACCACATTTTCTAATTAACTTCTGAGAACCTTCAGAGAACAGCGCTGAGATTAAATTACATATGATTTGACTCTAATTGTGACTTCTGAGAGCAGTTGTTACATTACATTGTAACAACTGCAATGTAATGTAAATGCGGTTAATATAAGTGTAAACCACACTTTTCAGATTTGTATTTTGTAATTTGTGAAAAATCCAATTTTCTTTTCATCTCATTTAAATATGATGTGTTACTTTATCAGTTTATAACATTCCACTGAGATACATTGAAGTTTGGAGTTGCAATGAGTCAAAATGAAATAAGGTTCAACGAATATGAATATTTTTGCAATGGTCTATATTGAATATTTGACAAAGATGGTAGGAATCCATACTCACCCCCCCAAAAAAACTACAAGGATATTTCAAAGGTTGTGTACATTTAGGTAACATACCTTCAAAATTTAAATGCTAAGTCTTTGGCCTTTTAGGGTTCACTCAGATTTACTAGGCTTTTGTTTATGGCAATGTCTATGCCAGAGTGAATTGCTTTTGTCAGTAAATGTAGGATTTCTTTGTTTAACCTTAATGCCACCACCTGAAATCAAGGTCTCTTAAAAATTTATAAAAACCCTTAATACCTTTTATAGAAAGCAGTTTCCCTCTGAGTTTAGATGACTGAACTAAATGTAAAGAAAAGTTCTCACTCACCGCATTATGGTGGACTATTAAAAATGTTTTATTTTGAATTTGACTTGACTCTATGCTACACATGCTTATAATTCAGTTTGTTTTATGCCTTCTTCAGGAAGAAGCTGGTTCATTGTTGGTTAACCTCAGCTCCTCCCTGAAGACCATGACCATCAAGCCATCTGAAAGTGGAGATGAAGATATTTTGCAAGCAGCTACACCAATAGTTGAAGCAGCTAGTAATATTCTGAATCTTTCATCAAACGTATGAACAAAGTCTTCATAGATGCACATATGTGACTCTATTACTTATATGTGGTGTCTGACAAACATAATATCATACTTAGAAAAAAGTTTCAGATTTTCTTCTGACTGGGATCAACAATCTTCAGAGTGCTTTGCTGAATAACAAGCAGTTGGATGCAAAGCCTGCGGTCATTGATTCTGGTCAGATCAGTGTCTATGTAAACAGGTAAAAGATTATTGGAACTCAACAAAGTTTACACTAATAAATACTGTCTTGATTTTCCTTAATTTGCTCTGTTTTATGAAGAATATCCTCAGACGACTTGCAGATGCAGCACATAAATGTCCAGAAGAAAGGCTCCTCCAGCTTTTCCATTCCCTCACTACCAGCTGGCATTGTCTCTCCAGGGGAGCCAGTAGACATCAGAGTAAGTGTGTTTTCACAGGAGAAAAGTTGAAAAGTGTTATTTTGCAGAGGCAAACACAACCTCAAGGTCATAATCAGACAAATCATTTTGTATCTGTTTTGTAGCTGGAACGCCAAAAGGCATTGATTGGTTTCCTTATTGGAATTTGGTAGAAATGTCTTTTCTCAGGTCCCATTGTATATTTTACTTTCACAGACTTTGTTGTGATCTTTTGAAGTAACTTTGAGCAATTGTTCTTCAGGCACATGTCAGCCAGTTTCTCAAGTTTTGCTTCAGAAATTGGACTCTTTTGCACTAACTTGCATTGCTTCTTTCATACATACATTTCAGTAGGATAGGAAGACATAAGTTTACTCTTTAATCTAGCCTTTTGTTAGATTCATGACGAATGCCAGAGGTAACACAGTTTGATGGATGAAGCTTCTTGCTGGTCTATTGTCAGGCTTTTGCTGGATGTTATTTTACTGATACTGTAAATGACTGCTTTAAACCTGAAAGGTTGTTTTTTTCTGTCTCAAATTTTCCACTTTTCTATTTTCTTGCATAATTTCCTGTTACGATCTGGTAGAAGAACTGGGCAGAAAAGGAATTCCAAAGCAGCAGAAAGACTAGAGAACTATCAAAAGCCTTTCAAAATAGTTTAGAAAGTCAAGTAGAAAAAAAGTAATTGATAGTCTAAACTTATTACAGGATACAGTATACATCTGTATTACTCTTGCACAATTAGAGCCATCATGGAAAAAGTCTGTCACATACAGGCAACCTTCTGTTTTCTGATTATTACTTTTTTTTCTTTGCATGTATCCACATTTGTGTGAGTGTGCTTTCAGAATTGATGGTAATTGCTAAATAAATTCAGATTTGTAGACAACCTCTAAAGTAGCCTAAGTGTAAACAAAATCTGGCTGTTTAATGATTTCTGTCATTATGCTCTGCCCGTCTAGATGATGAGCTTTGAGAAAAACCCATTCGCTTGGAAGGAGGAAAACATCACAGGAACTGTGGCCTCACTGTCTTTCACTAGAATGAACAGCACAGTCATACCTGTTGAAAACCTGCCTAAGGAAATAGAGGTCACATCACAAACCTTTCTACATCTTTTATAGTAAACTGAATTTGGAGAATATTTGTGGAGCCATATTTTTTATGCATATGTATTCTGGGATTTCAGATTCTTCTGCCCAGACTTGACGTTGGACAGCAGAACAGCACAGTCATTGACCTTGCCAATTTCAGCACACTAATGATTGACATACCATCACCAGAGGTGACCCTGGTGCTAAAACTGGAACCGTCTCAAGACATATCCTTCATGGTTTTCCTTGGATATAAAGTTTACCCACATGAGAAGAGCTATGTGGCCAAGGCTCAGCTCCCACTTGAGAATGTAAATGAAGGTACTGAAGCCACATATTTCAAATCTTCTGGTGACAATATTTCAAGTCTTCTGTTGACGGCAAAACGTAAAACATAAGCACTAAGAGAAGAGCCAACCTACTAACTTAAACTAAATGAAAAAAGTAGAGATCCTGCATTGTTATTGCCAATTGGGATCCTAAAATCAAGACACGTGACAACTTGCATTGATATAACAGGATGGCATTGTTTTCAAGCGATTCTTTCTGTCTGTTCAGTTGAGAAAATAATGTTTGTCATTCTGACAGAGGAAAAATTTACGTGGCTGCTGAGTCCCAGGGACCGAACAGGAGGAGCTGGAATTCATTTCCTTCTTGTAAAGCCGATTGTTGAGCCTGGCGTCAAATCCATCAATGCCACAGTTACTGTGACTTCCATTGCTGCTCAGTGCAAATACTGGAATGAAACCAAGTCCTTGTGGAGTGAAGATGGCTGCAGGGTGTGCAGAAAAACAACGCAGTTCACAGTTACTGCTTTGTAAATTTATAAAGCTGAAACCTAGTATTGTTTGTTCCCTCAGGTCGGCCCCCTCACCACTCCATTGGTCACTCAGTGCCTCTGTAACCACTTAACATTCTTCGGCAGCTCCTTCTTTGTCATGCCCAACCTGGTGGACATTACCCGCACTGCCGAACTCTTTGCTACATTTGCTAATAATCCAGTAGTGGTGTGCTTTGTGGGATCCATTTTTGCTGCTTATCTGCTGCTGGTGGTATGGGCACACAGGAAAGACATCCAGGACTCCACCAAGGTCATTCTCATCAGATTTTGGTTTAACCTCAGGCATTTTTCTCCTTTCAAATATCGACTCAGACAAATATATTGAAAATATATTGACAAATATATTGAAGATATATTTGTCAAACATATTTGACTAATTAGCAACTTTTATTACTTGCCATCCACTTGCAGGTCAAAATAACAGTTCTTGAGGACAACGACCCTCTGGCAGAATATCGCTACATGCTAACTATTAACACAGGACATCGTCACGGTGCATCAACTTCCTCTCAGGTTGGGTGAAAGCATTACTGAATCCTTTCAGACTCTACCCTGACTGACTGCCTGTGTTTTAGGTTACCATAACTCTACTGGGAGCAGAGGGAGAAAGCGAACCCCACCACCTGACAGACCCTGAAAAGCCTGTGTTTGAGAGGGGCGGGGTGGACATGTTTCTGTTGACCACACACTTTTCTCTTGGAGATCTGCAGAGCATAAGACTCTGGCATGACAATTCAGGGGACCACCCTGCTTGGTGAGTGGAGAAGATCTTGTGTGCTGTTCTGCTTTAGTTAGTTGGAAAACAATAGTTTTTAAGTATTCTTTTAAATTTACTGTACAGGTATGTGAATAAAGTGATGGTGCAGGATCTGGAAACTGGTCAGAAATGGCACTTTCTATGCAACTCCTGGCTTGCTATAGACATGGCTGAGTGCTGGCTTGACAAGGTCTTTCCTGTCGCAACAGAGGCAGATTTAAAGAGATTTAGGTAAGAGCTGCCTTAAACAGCTTCCATTACCTATTAATTATACATTTTGAGTTACTGTAATTTCTGTCCACTGTTTCTTTTTTAGTAACTTGTTTTTTATGAAGACAGCCAAGGATTTTCAAGATGGACACATCTGGTTCTCAGTCATTAGCCGGCCTCCCTGCAGCACATTCACACGTGTGCAGCGAGTGTCTTGTTGTTTTTCCCTTCTGCTCTGCACCATGCTGACGAGCATCATGTTTTGGGGCATCCCCACAGACCCGTCTGAGCAGACCATGGACTTAGGTATGCAACATACATATCTATTATCAGTCTTTCGTAATCCCTTAAACACATCTAGAAAATATTTTTCTTTTTGTTTTTTGCTGAACCTTATCTTCATACAAACCAGGAAATGTTTAACCTGCAGATGTTTTACAGTTTCCAAAATACAAATGTGAAAAGTTTGGTGTGTTTGTAGTTACCACAGGCCTCCTGTCTGCTTCGTTGATTATTGTTTTTCTTGTCTAGCCTGTTAGTTTAGGTGGATGGCCATGTATTGGTAGGTTTGCGGTTTCCATTTTTGGATGATGGATAGAACAGTACTGCGTTGGGTGTTGTTTTATAATGTAATTCTTCCCTAAACTTCTTAAAAATTGCATCCCTGACATGTTTGCTGTGTTTCTTAGTCTTCATGATACTGTTTTCTCATTAATGTTGTCTAACAACCCTCTGTAAATTCACAGAACAGTTGAATTTATACGGAGATAAATAAATGCAAAGGTGTGCATTCCACATCTTTGCGATTTTTATTAGTAAAAAAAGAAAGTTGAAAATCATTCATTATTTTTCTTCAATTTTACAATTATGCAGTATTTTGTGTTTTCTTACCACATAAAATCCCAATAAAAGTTTGTGGTTATGTGACAAAATGTGAAGAATATATCCAACTTTTTTTTCATATTTTTTTGTTTTTGTCACTGATGTTGTGATGATTATCTTTTCCATTCTTCAACCTAGTTTTTCTCCAATTCCTCTCCATGTTCTCTTTGTTTCCTCTGCTCAGAAAAGTTAATTAAGTTATGCAGCAGGAAGAAATCACATTTTTCATAATCATGATCCATGAACCATAACATTTTACATAATCTGCAAAAAAATTATTAAAAGTCCTAGTAAAAAAATTTTTACCTGTTGCTTTACTGTATAAAATTAGACTAAACTTAAAACTTACCGTTATGTTGCAGGTCACATTGAGTTCACCTGGCAGCAGGTTATGGTTGGATTTCAAAGTTCCATCATCATGTTCCCCATCAATCTGATTATCGTCAGCATCTTCAGAAATACTCGCCCGCGAGACAAAGCTGCAAAAGCAGAAGGATTAAAACAGGGCAACACAGTTAGAGTTTCTCCCTCCCAGACTTCATCTCCTCCCACAGAGATCAAGCACATCACTGCAGACACTGTGATCAAGGTGTAGTAATAGAAATCCAAAGAGTTTATGGATGCAGTCTTTCTCTTCTATATGCGTTAACTACTTTGCATGATGTCTGCATTAGGACATAAAGAGAATTGCACAGTCGCTCTCAAAGGCCATGAAGAGTCCACCGCCACGTTTTGAACTTCATCCAGGTCAACAGGCAGACATAAACACACTGCTGTCTCTGGTGGAGGACATCATTAGACATCAGAACAAAATGGCTGGAGATTTCTATTCAAACATTTCCAAGACAGACAGCATGATCTTGAGTTTGGGTGCTGTGAATCTACAAGGTGAAATGTGTTCTTATTAATTTAATTAACTGTACATTGTTTAAAATATAAGTGACCATCCTTATGCCGTTACTCTTTATAGAAAACGGATTGTGGGGGAGCCCAGAAAAGACTTTTGATGAAGCTCAAAAGAAGACCAACAACAGTCGGTACTTGTACAAGCAGCTGCGTCATGTCGAGAAGGAGCTTCTTTTACTGGGACCTTCTCGTTTTCCAAACACCAGCAGCTACAACAGGGCCATGCAGCAAGTCCAGGGAATGAAGAGTCACTTGGAGTTCCTGTTGGATGGAGATCAGCTGAACCGCAGCCCTAGTCCTGAAGAAAGCATCAGCAGCAGCGCTGAAAAGAAGAGCAGCCAGGGAGGGCTGCCATGGTGGTTTGTGTTTGTTGGGTGGATTTTGGTCATTGCAACCAGTGCTGTGTCAGGATACTTCACTATGATGTATGGGCTGACTTATGGGAAGGACCAGTCTATAAACTGGCTTATTTCCATGGTGATGTCCTTCTTTGAGAGTCTCTTTATCACCCAACCTCTAAAGGTAAGTGGCAAGATGCAGAGCAGACTGGAAGAAAAGGCTTACTTCTGTTTGACTAAATTATCAATTTTCTGAATAAATAGCCAATAGGTTATTGGGTTTAGTAACAACTTAATTAATATGTAAAATAAAGTAATAAAATATTTGTTAAACATATTACAACACTATTACATTTTTGCATACAGGTAAGAGCATTCTTCTAAGGCATCATATTATACAATGGAAATACTTAGCTAAAACAAGGGTCAACAAAATCAATGTCCTTGATAAAGTAAATGTAGACTACACCAAGAAATCAGAAATAAATGCACAAAATACCAATTTAATAGTTATTGACCATTAGGGCACAAGTTTTTACAATAACTTATTTTAAGTGCTGTTGAAGTAAAGTTTGAAAATCTTTTGTCCCAGGTTCTTGGTTTTGCAGCATTCTTTGCTCTTGTTCTGAAGAAAGTTGACCAGGAAGAATTTGGAGAACCTCAGATAGATGAGAAACTCACTCATCCAGGTTTGTGTTCTTCATTTTTAAAACTAAAAAATACTAATAATTGAAAAGATTCTTTTAAATATATCAGTACGCTGAATGCATTTTCTCCCTCAGATGATCCTGACGTAGTACAAGTACCTAGAAGAGACAGCACATGTAGTTTCTACCAGCCACCACCTCCTACTGACATCGAGAGGATGAGGAAAAACATAATTCAAGAGCAGAAAGTTTTTGGCCTCATCAGGGAGATTCTTGGTAAAGTTACACTGATTGCAGCAATATTAGTTATGCTAATAATAAAAATAATACAGTTTACTGATATAAAACGTGTTTGTGATGCAGCTTACATGGGATTCATGTGGGTGTTGCTTCTGGTGGCGTACGGTCAGAGGGATCCTAACGCTTATTTTCTAAGCCGACACATTCGACAAAGCTTCAGCAAAGGAATCTCCAACACCATGAGCATTCGGGACGTGTTCTACTGGGCAAACACTACCTTACTGAGCAACCTTTATGGAGATTACCCAGGTCATTTTCCTGTGATGGAATTGCCAACTTGTGTCTTTTCAAACACAAAGCTGAAAAATATGTATTCATTGTATGTATTCATTAGTTCTTAATATCGATTTTGGTATTGTTGATTTTTAAAACGGCTGAATTATTTCTAATTTTTGTAAAACTTTGTTTTTCTTAATGCAGTAAGAAAACAAAAAATATTTGGAATTGAAAGACAATCTCTTATAAATATGCCTCTGAATATGATTGTGTAAAGCATGCAGTCACATTCAAGAACTTAGATTATTGAAAAGTTTATTTATTTCAGTAACACAATTCACTAAATCAAATGCATTATATAGATTGATTAGGCACAAACCTTTTTAAGCTTTTATTTCTGCTAAGTATGATGTTTTCAGCTTAAAACTAGTAAAAACACATTTAATTTTTTAGAAAATTAGATCACAAGGTTATTTTCTAAAAGTACTTATTTATGTAAACCTCTGAAATAATATTTCAATTTATTGGACATGACTATGCATATTGTAAAGCAGTAAGTCAACAATCCAAGTTTTAAAGAAATTAAAACCTCAATTCCTAATTAGTTGTGCAACATCTTAATGAAAGTAAGTATAATGATCACATAGGGATAGTTCTATTTATTGTGCACAACTAAACATAGAATACATACCAGATGTTTAATGTACAAGATTGTCTTCCTTTTGAAAATTAATTAATACATTTGGAAATTGAAGATGACATACCTAAAAAAAGAAAATAAAAAAAGCAGAGAAGGGGCCACTTTTACCCTTGTGAAGAATTCACCTGGTCTTTTACAACAACACACTATAAACATCCGGGAACTGAGAAGACCGGTTCTTGTAGTTTTTAGACAGAAATGTTGTCTCATTCTTGTCTTAAAATAAGGGTTGGTCCACATTCCTGGGTTTTCTTTGCCAAAATGTTTTTTTGTTTCATAAGACACAAATGCTTTTATCTGCTCAGAGTTTTGCACCCCAGGCAGTCCTGTGCAGCGCCCAAACTCTTGTACCAGAGTCAAGCTTTTCTAATGAATGCAGTGTGCTCTTTAGCAACTTCTTGCTAAAATATGCTATGCTATCTTTATTTTAATGGGAACATATGTTGTAAAACCTGTATGTTATTCAGAGTTTTGGTGGCTTCCCAGAAGAGTAAGATGCCCATGGTGTTGGTACAAAAGCATCCAAATACCATTAGGAATGCTGGTGTTTGAGCTAAATGATGATCCAATCTGTCTGGACCCTCTTTAGCATGGAGGATATTGCATCTGTGGTTTAAAAATATGTTCCCAGAACTTCTATCCCACAGACAATGGGTACAGTGTTAAAAAAGCTGTTGTTGTGTTTTTCTTTATTTTGTTATTTTGTTTTTTGTTTTTTTGACGAACTGTGTTTACAAGCAGTCATTTGTGTGTGATTACATATGAAGGAATTAGACTTTTTTTCTAATGCTTTTCTGCCTGGCGGCCCACTGTGTAAGTTGCATGCAATTTTTACTTTCAGTCTTTTGCAGAGAAAAATTTTAAGAATAGATTCTTAAAATTTATTAATAAACCATTGTGAACCATGTATAAAAGGACATTCAAAAGCTTCTCAGCGTTCCACCTTTTTTTCACATTCAGCTTTTTCACAGCATCTGATCATATTTACTTCTGAGGGATTCAGCATCCCTAAGTAGCTATTTTTTTATGCCCAGTCGTCCTATTCGCATATCATGGATTAATTTAATTATATGTAAAATTTGCCTACAGCTGCTGATTAGTAAAACTATTTATTAGACAGACTTGTTTCCATGTTCCAAACATGTGAAATTTGTTGTTACTATCGAATTCTAATTTGCATTTTTTCTAAAATTTGTGCAATTTATTAGTTTAATCATTTGATATGTTTATTTAGTTCTTCTGTGAACAGTCTGGATTTATGCATTTATTTTATTTGTGATTTTTGAAATGACCCAGTGTTTTAGCACATGTATATCAAAGAGATTTTATTTTATCAAAGTAGTTCCAATTAGACAGAATTAACATTGTTTAATAAGTACATTTCCTATCTTAACACTCTTTTGTGCATCTTCTCAACTGACAGGTTTTATTACGGATGGAAACTCAAAGTTGGTGGGTAACGCTCGTCTCCGCCAGGTGAGAGTGCAGAAAAACTCATGTCGCGTTGCCCACACCATGCAGGAGTCTGTGCCAGACTGTCACACTCCTTATTCCTGGGAGTCAGAGGACATGGGCTCCTATAGCCCAGGTTGGAGTCTGTCTATAGGAGATAACACATCACTGAACCCATACAGTCCATGGGTGTACAGATCTCAGAGAGAGCTGAGGGCATTTCCCATCTGGGGCAGCGTCATGCTCTACAGAGGAGGCGGTTTTGTCATCAATCTGGGGCCAGACTTACAGAGGTCAAGAAGGTAGATTTTTAAAATATTTGAACAATTTATCACATCGAAATAGGAGTACATAACATTAATCCTGTTTCATCCTTGTATTTCTAGAATCCTCAAATACCTCCATAATAACACCTGGTTAGATGTGCACACCCAAGCCATCTTTGTTGAGTTCACTGTGTACAATGCAAATGTGAACCTCTTCTGCATTGCTACCCTGATGCTGGAAACCACAGCCATTGGTTAGCCCTTCAGGTGCAGCTTAAATACTGTGTTTGAGCTGCTGAACAAGAACTAAGAGTTTTGTGCTTTAATTTGGATCCAGGAGCTTTCCAGTTCCGCAGTGAGCTTCACAGTGTTCGTCTTTACCAGTCAACGGGTGGCCTTCACGTCTTCGTCATGGCCTCTGAAATTGCTTATTTTCTCTTCATTATCTACTATATGTTCGTTCAGGTACATTAGCATAATATATTTGTTACATTATACATATTGTAATATATATTACACCTAGATGTCTAACACAAACTAATTTTTCCATTCGTAGGGAAAGCTAATGAGGAGCCAGAAGTGGTCTTATTTCAAGATAAAGTGGAACCTGCTGGAGTTGGCGATAATAATCCTCAGCTGGAGTGCGCTGTCTGTCTTCATCAAGAGAACTTTACTGGGAAAGAGGGATATAAGTTTTTATCAGAACAACAAACACCAGTAAGAGATGGGGAAATTTTCTTTTTTATATTTGTTATGAAAGAAAATTATTCCATAGATCAAAAACTATATTGGTCTAATTTAAACTAAATACACGTTTTAAACATGAGCTTCTTCTTTTTCTTTTGTGTCCAGATTTGCCAGTTTCCATGAGACAGCCCAGGCAGATGCAGTTCTTGGGTATCTGATTGCCTTTCTGGTTCTGCTGGCGACAATCAAACTGTGGCACCTGCTGAGACTCAACCCGAAGCTGCACATGATCACGGCTACACTGCAGCGAGCTTGGACTGATATTTCAGGCTTCCTGGTGGTTCTGACCATAATGTTCTTGGCTTACTCCATTGCCGTGAGGGTTTTCCCACGCTTAACATAAACACTTTGCTGGAGTTTCAACAAACTCCTACGTTTTGTCAAATAGTCTGCACTTGAAAGTACTAACTCACAGGCAGTGTCTCTTCTTTTTTCAGTCCAACCTGATGTATGGATGGAAGCTTTACTCTTATCGAACTCTGCTTGATGCTGCACAAACTATTGTCAGCTTGCAGCTTGGTATTTTCAACTATGAAGAGGTTAGTACAAGGTTGTTGTGACTGTAGACAATGACAGATGATCCCTTTTATAAATGCATTGCTTCTGATCTGCCAGGTTCTGAACTACAATCCAGTGCTCGGGGCTTTCCTTATTGGTTCCTGCATTGTGTTCATGACCTTTGTGGTGCTGAACCTCTTCATCTCTGTTATTCTTGTGGCATTCAGTCAAGAACAGATACATCATAAGGTAAGTTATTATTCATAATCCCAAAATGTCTTAATATTGTAATATCCTCTTATCATTCTTTTTGTTCTTACAGCCATCAGAAGAAGAGGAGATTGTTGACCTGATGTTGATCAAACTCTGCAATATGTTCGGACTCAAATGTCAGAAGAAAGTGGTCGCCTAACTGCTATTCTTCTGAGAAAAAAGAATAAAATTTTTTCTGACTCTAACATCATGATATAACAGAAATACATTGGTTCAGTCACAGTCACTGTAGTTTGCTTTATTTAGCTGCCAAATGCTTTTTCAGTGTACGAGTCCTTGTAGGTTAATCAGTCGTGTTTATATCTAGGGCTGCAGATTATTGCATGAGATGCTGTAAAACCATTATGTAATAGCAGCTAAAGATTATGGACAGTGAGACATGGCAACTAGGAAGCATTATTTTGTTAGATTAACAATTAGTGAAAATAATATAATGTCTTGCATAATCTAATTGTGACTGTTACTCAAACTGAAGTGTGCCCCATAAAATGTTTTGAATCTTTTGTCGCTTCTGCCAGCTCTAAGCTCAAATTTAGAAGCTACTTCCAGTTCACCATAAATAAAAATATAGGAAATGGAAATAATCACTGGTTTGATTTTTATTGTAAATAAACCTAATAAAAGGAACACTTAAGCATGAAGTTCATGTTGGAAAAATCCAAGAAAAAGCTTACAAAGAAGAAATATGAAAAATTTGAGTGCTGCATTTTGGATTTTAACAGTCATCAACATAATTTTACCCACGTATACAGTCAAAATACAGAATACTATGCAATTTGCCTTGGAGCTCGATGAACCATGAACCTCATTAGCCACCTAAGTTGCCAGGTATCAATGCACCTGTTGCCCAACAGCACATTTACACACCATGTATGAAGATTTGTCTCCCAGTTGTTACTGGAAAGTGGAAACATGTTTAAAATCTCATACTGGTCACAATTAAGTAGAAATTCTGAAAACTAACATTATGAGTTGTTATGGTGCAGCATATACATAAACAGTTTGAGATAAGCAAGTCCACATTAGAAACAAATCTCACTATTTCATTGGTTATTGCGTCATTGTGAGCAAGTGCATAAAATGTGCATTTTTAAAAATAAAACTATTCAGTTTTTGATTATAACATATATGTGAAATCCAAAATATTGCATGTGGGGTGTACTTTCTTTTTCCTCATGAATGTAACTGAGTCTGACTAGTCTGGAAATGGGCAATCCGAAGAAAGAACAAGGCTGATGGATAGTCCAACATTTCTAGTTCTTAAGCAAAAAAAAAATAAAAAATACACATTCAATTTTTAAAATAATTGGTTAAAAAAACAACGAAATTTGTGTGAAATTTAATCAACGTACTGTAAAACTGATGTTTGACCTTTTGTTATTTCTCCAACATCCTCTTTCTTGCCATTAACAGTTAAGACAGTTCTCCATACATTTAATGGGTTAAGGATTCAGTTTGATAAGACAACAGTTTTGAAAGAACCAACATGTATTAAGTAGGTTGTAAAAGACAAAGCTATTTGCTCACATTAGTTGTGTTGAAATCAACATTTATCAACAAGTTCCCTTAAAGTGATGCTTCTAAATATTTTTAATCTGAATAAATGGTTTTGGGTCAAATAATTACCTGTAATCGAGTACCTAATCCAAATCAGTTTTAGAGAGAAAAAAAAGGTTTTCCTCAGACAACCCTGGTAATTAGCTTTAAATGGAAATCTAAGATCAAAATGTTGTTCTTTATTACATGTGTAAGTTACATTAGTTTTTAATTTTTAGATATAGTGTAATATGTAAATGTTGAAAACCTCTGGGTTTTGATGACTTAAAAGGCACTTTTAGATACCAGCGATAGAAACTACGGTTTGCAGCAATCCATACATTTTTATAAATATATTTGGATATCTGTTAACATGGCATGGAGTGTTGTTTGAAATATTTTAAATTTTTATTGAGCATAGGAAAAATAGTTGTGTAAATAGAAATGTCATTTTGAATAACATTCAAACACATTTTGTAACTGTCATATAGGCTGATGCTTTAATCAGTCATTTCAAAAGAGAGTGTATAAGGACTGTAGTGGAAATCCAACAAAGTCCTTATTGTGTTTGTACAGCTTATTATATAAATTGGGAACGTTTTGCAGATATTAAAAATACATTTTTAATATGATTTTTTTAAATTAAAAATTTATATTTATGAACTCGTGAAAGTTCAGTTGTATTTTTTAAGATTTAACATCCATGTGGAGTCCAGTTGAAAAATGCAGAGTAAAGAGATCAGTAATAGCTTTGTTTGAAATACCTACATGGTCCAATAAATACTTTCCAAAGAAATATGACTTTCGGAGTGTCCTAAATTATTTTATTCTGTCTTGGGTGATCGTTTATTAGAATAAGAAATCTAATTTTTTCCCCCGAGTAGAATTATAAATTCTTATAGAGACTGCAAATATCGTTAAGTTAAATTCTCAATTTGAATTGCAAAGTTATATTCTGACAAATATATTTTTCCCCAAAAAACATAGTAGTTGTGGAAGCACACCACATTATGAGAAATAATCTGCACGTCCCTCGTACGTGTTGCGTCACAGGCGTGGGCGTGATTCCCCTCCGGTCGTCCGTTGACAACAAACACGAGTCGTGGGCGGACCGAAGAGGGACTCAGAGTGGCAATACAGACAGTTAGCCAACAGTAACGATAGAAAAACTCAGGCCAGAATTGCTGTCCGTCCCTTACAAGTTCTATAGTTTGCTAGTCGTGACACGGGTAACAGTTTTATCCAAATCGGTGACGCTGTAAGTGACCGAAAGTGTCCGGTTTCTACAGCCAGAGGGATTGCGATGCCCTCTGACTTTATCTCCCTCTTCAACGGGGACCTCGACCTGAATTCTCCCGGATCCCTGTACTCTAAAGGTAAACAAAGTTCCTCCACTGTACCTGTTCTGGTAAAATAGTTTGACATTTATGTTGTTTGGAGTGTGGATATGTAACAACTTTACCTGAGTTCGTTCTCAACATGTGTGTGTGTGTGTGTGTGTGTGTTTAAGTGTGTGTCGGCGGCGTTCACTTTACTTCAGTGCCATTCATCTGTAAACCACCTCCTGTCACATGCCTGCGCATGAGCCGAAGTAAAGTTTTGGCTCTCCTACGCAACCTTCAAGGATACTAGTTTCGTTTTTGCAGTCCCATGCTCATGTCTTCTGCGTGCTGAAGCCCTCAGCTGCTGTATACGCACCGGTCAGACCAGTTTACTATCTCCTCGCCAGCCTAAAACCCCCGCTGTCTATTTTCTCTGGTCTGTTTGAATAGGCCGTAGATGCCCTCCGCCCCCGCCAGGCACTTTACACATGCACACATATGCATGCACTGCACTACTCCCAGAGCGGCGCTAGTGGGACCATTAACATAAACTGTGTAATCATCAGCAAGGTAGCCTCAGGCAACCTGCGGATAGAAAAACTGAACTCATAACAACAGGTGCAATGTTGTAAAGTCGGCATTCTTCTGTTACCTTCGGCTTTATTTATTCTGTAGACTGTTATAACATAAGCATAGTAGAACTAATTAGTTTATCAGTTAAATAAGACTTTGGCAGAATAACTGCTTTTTGTAAAAATCCATACACCTTGCAAACTAAACATTTTAACCAAACATACAAGAATGCAATGTTTTTTTGTTTTGTTTTTTTGTTTTGTTGTCGTTTATTTATGAGTCATGATACACAGAGTTGTTATGCATTTTTTTTGTACTACTAAAAATTACAATAAGCTATTTCAGTTGCTTTTGTCTGCAGTTGGGTGTGGTGGCAGGGATACCTCGGAGGGTCCAAAACACTACCAAAGCCATTATCTCTTTCTTACCTTAACAACGGACCTTTAGTTTCACAGCAAAAGAGAGTCTTTCTTTTCAAATGTTCACCTTCCTTGAACATGGTTTTATTTGTCTTTGTAGATAATCCAACTCACGTGTAAATGAACTAATTGGAGGGCTGTTTACAAAGTGCAACACATTCTGACAAAATTAAATTCTATTTCACAACAATGTTGGTGGGCGAAAAGAAAAGATCTGGACGAGCAAGTTGAAATCCAGACAAACAGTTTAGACATAACTCCACCTCAGCTTTTGGTTCATAGGTGATGAAAGACAAAGTTACCCCATCTGAGCTTAGTTTTACAAGATGCTTAGGTCATACTTTTGGATAATTTTTTGTAACCAATGCCCCAAGCTGTTGTACACAACATTGTACAACAGCCATATCAGACAAAAACAACAGTTTTAGTTTAGTTTTTTTTTTTTGTGTAAATTTTATGTGCAAAAATAACCTTAAATCAAGACCTTTGTTAGGATTTGAACTAATTGTGTTGTGCAAAAACATCAAAATAAAAGTTGGCTTCCTTTATGTTGAGAGCTCAAGCTGCTCGAGGGAATACTAAAGGCCAAAAGTGTCCAAAGAAGGTTCAGTCGCCTGCTCCTGATGGTTATCCATTCACTTTCTATGCATGCTTCGTCCTTGCAGGATGGCAGAAATATTGTGAGCTATTTACACTAGTCAATGGACGAGAAGCTGGGTTAAACCCCTGACAAGTCACCAGTCCATTAGAGATCTACAAAGAGATAGAAAGCATGTTCATACTCACTTACACCTAAGGTAGGTTGGAGGAAACTATTAAACTAAATTACATGTTTTCGTAAAGTGGCAGGAAATTTGATGAGCTGAAAAGAACCTTGCCTTATTTGTTTATTATTTCTTCATTGTACTCAGCAGGCATGTCTACATCCACTCTCCGACTACCCAATCCATTTACTTCAGCTGTCCTTGTCACTTGTCCATGTCGTAGTACTTATTCCTCTAAATTGTCCTGATTTTAGATTAAACTTTTTTTTTGTTTTGTTTTTGACAATAATTTGGATGTTCGGTTCATCCAGACTGTGAAAATCAAATCAAATCAAATGTAATCCTGATATATAAGCTTAATCTCAAATACCTATTTCAGAAAAGGCGTCAATGCATAAAATATTTTCTGGGATATATTAATGGAGAATACGCATAGAAAAACAAACATAAACGTAACACAATTTGCAAAATGGCCTACATGGTAGCAAACCAATACATGTGTATTTGCTACTTTTGAGGTCAGGTGGACTCCTGAGCAGATGATGAATAATACCTTTTATAGCTGTGTTGAAGGCCATCACACCATTACAGCCTATTCAAGGCTGTACTTTATTATTCACCAATAAATGCAAATAATACATCTTAAGATCATTCTTTAAAAGTCCTCCATTTCACCATTAGGTGCACAATTTATTCCTCTTATCAAAGAGGGTAAATTATTTTAACTTGTTATAAACGTTGACAAAAGTTGGCTTCTTGGTTTTCCAGTGTTATGTCAGATAAATTACAGCCCTTAATGTTAAGATTCCTGAGTCCTAATTACTAATCACACTCTTGTATAGCTTTATCTGTTCAGCTATCACATGTAATAGCATTATTGTGACATTGTTTTGTAAGTCAACTTCTCTGGTCTTTTGCAGATTTACTCTGTTGTTTGAAAGAAAAAAATTACTCACAGTTGTCAATATTGATGAATTGTACCCAAAAAGGCCCATAAATTCAAGTAGATTTGTTCTTTTTTTTTTCTTTTTAATATCTATATAGCATCTAGTTTTGTTCTACTTTGGGCAACAGAATCTCTGTAGGGAGCTCATTTTTAGCTTGAGAGTAGTCCAGGGAATACCAAGGAAAAGCAGAGTGCTTTAACAATAGCTCTCAAGACAGGAAGGCATTTTGTGCTACGTTTTGTAGTCCGTGAGGGAGTTCTGGTTAATGATTGTATTTAAATGCCTTCCCAGCAGTTTCACTGTAAAAATGAAGAATGTTATGGCTTCAATATACATTCTGGTTAGCCTGTTTAACAACTGTAAGCCCTCAGATCTCGACATAGTTCTTTTTTTTATTTTTTATTGACACCCACCTTAGCTTGGTCAATAATTAACTCTTGGTCTCCTCTGTGTATAAACCGAGGTTTAAATAGCACTCTATTAATATTGACTCTACTGTGTCAGGCAAACTTAGTGGCATGCGCTTAAAAATACTCAACTGACTTGAAAGCTAGTGGATATGTAACAAAACCCAAAAAGTATGACGGGGGAAAAAAATGGAAAGCAGAAGAATTATTATTATTTGCATTAGATCGATTTGTATTGCAGTTGGCACACTGTCAACTGTGTCATGTTCTTGTTGTGAGGTTGTCTCATTAGTACGATCTGATCCCAGATATCCATTTCAACAAGAATATTGTGACTCATTAATCTTGAGAACTTGAAGTCCTAGTAATATGGAGATGCAATGTTTTGTTTTTGTTCAGAACGTTCTAGGTGACGTCTTCGTCAGTTAAAGCATCAGTCCAAACCGGTTCTGCATACTTCCGACTCTCACTTTAGCTGGCAACCATATCCCTATGCCACGCTGTAATATGTGCAAAAATATTTTTTTAAACGAAAAAAAAAAAATGTTATCCTGTTACTCACTTTTGGCGTAGTGCACATTTACATTCACCAGCCGCCACTAGAAAACTACAGCATGGCAGTAGTTTTCTACAGCATGGCAAAGAAGACTTGCTGAAGTTCAAACCAAGAAAAGAAAGTGAATCTAAGTGTCTGAAATAATCCAGAAGCATTTGGTTTACTGGGATTTTTATGGACAACCAAAAAAGAATGGTCTGAAAAGGAGATAATGTTGCTGGTAGGGCTGTTGTGCGGATATAAATGTCCTCAACTGTCAGAGAAGAATTTGCAGGTTGTTTCAAGATGAAAGAAAGAAGACAGTTGTTCAAATTACATCGTTTTACAACCAAAGTAAGCAGAATACCATCTCTGAATGTGCAATATGTTAAACTTTGAAGGAGAGGTGCCATAATAGCAAACCTCCTGGCAGCTAAAAACAGGAGACTGAGGCTACACTTCACAGTATTGGAAGTGGTCTGGTCTGATTAATTAAGATTTCTGCTGCAACATAATGCAAGGATCTATCCAACCTTCTACCAACAGTTAAGGCTGGTAGTAATGATGTGGGGAAAATATTTCTTAACATACATTGGGGTCCATAATACCAGTTGATTATTGTTTGAAGTGTTGTTGCTGACCATGTCCACGAATCTCCCTGTAAGCTGGGCCAAATGTCTCAAATTAAGCCTTTACTGTGGCTGAAGAAACCTGTTGTTATCGTGCTTTCATGATCACTACTGGGGTCGGTTATCATGGGTGTCACTTCTCAGTTATGCAAAGTTGATATCTTGACTAGCATGTTAAACACCTAGATGGAGGGGCTTAAGGAAATTGAAAGCGTACAGATCAACATATTTGGATCTAAAATGCTTTTCATTCTCATTACTGCCCCTTTGCTGCTTTAGATATGACCACAACAAGATCATCAGTTTATTTCAAAATACAGCTCTGGAAAAATGAAGAGCCCACTGCACTGAACCTCACTGAAAACCTCCTGGTTATTCCACCAAATATTGATTTCTGAACTCTTCCATAGTTAAAACATTAGTATTGTTGTTTCTAAATGAATACAAAGTTGTTTTCTTTGCATTATTTGAGGCCTGAAAGCACTCCATCTTTTTTGTTATTTTGACCATTTCTCATTTTCTGCAAATAATTTTGCTTAAAATTTCAGAGACATGTTGTCAGTAGTTCATGGAGTAAAAGAACAATGTTCATTTAAATCAAACATATATGTATTAAAAGTAAAATCAGAGAAATTGATCATTTTAAGTTGCCTTTTAATTTTTGTCCAGAGCCTTATATCTTGTTTATAAAAAGCAATCAGTGCGGCGATGCTTGGAATTCTCACCTCTTAAAGTTGTGTTTGTGTGTGTTTATACCCTTATCTTATGCTCAATCTCTTTGATTAATTATTAACGCTCGGCAAACTTCAGTAAGAAGTCTAATCGGAGTCAGGTCAAAATATCGCCTCCTTTGGTATTTACTGCACACTTGTGACTTTGTTTGAGCCGCAACAAATCAATGTCTGAGTGGTTTAACCCATTAAAGAGCCTGGAGGTGTTACTTGGCTCTCCGTCTTGTGTGAAATTGCTAATTGAAGTTGGAGTCTCAAACAGCTCCTTATTTTAACATTTTTCTTGAAATAATGTGTTGCCCATTTATCTAAATACTTTGGCCAGCAAGTCTGGGCTTGGGTGCAAAAATACCAAAAATTGCTACATAGAATAAAACAACATCAAAAGCTCAATATTAAAGCTAATATTGCTCTTTGCAATACCACTTGTGCATGTTCCACACTTTATCAGAGGAGAAAAGCAGTTTTTAGATCTGCGTCTTGGATGTGTTGCATGAACAACAGGAGGCTATAATCAATTTTTACTCTGTGCAACTAAGTTATCGCACTCAGATGACCTCTGAAGTATTACAGGCATGTTGGTGTTGCAGGTTTTCCATTCTGCCAGAGGCGTTTCTTTTTAGAATAGGAGACTTTTGTTTCCTGGGACTGTTTCAGATGAGCTGGTTTGCTGTGTTTATGTAATGAAAGCAGATTTTCACCTGTTAAGTGTAGATACTTTTTTTCTGGACAAGTGTTGCAGGATATCAGGGTGTCACTGAGAAAAAGGACAGTGTTATGACAGAAGTCTGCATGTGCTATTTTTTTTTTTTTTACCCAGTAATGCTTAAGATCGTTTTTAATTTGTGGTTAATTAGCAGAATCAAATTCCATGAATGTGGTTTCCATTCATTTTCATGCAAATAGTTCAGTCTCTCCACGATCATATGCAGATTAAATATTAATTTTTACATTCTGCAGTCTGAAAGCAGAGAAGAACCATTCAGTATGACCAGTTCTGTCGCTTGCCTTCATCTTCAGGGAGATTTCTGTCACTCTTTTGCGAAAAGCCCAAAGCACCTGTGAGATCTAACAACCCTCGTACGCCTCTCTGCAGCAAGACGATTGTGAACTAAGCCATTAAATATTAAGTGAGGTGAATCTTGGCTGGTTACAGTCTTTCCACTGGCAGACAAAGTACAGCAGTTAAGGTGTCAGACACTCATATTTTGGCTGTACAGACTGTGTTACCAGGTCTCAAGATATTTTATTAGTCAAAATTAGAGTAAATACCTTCCTCAGCTAAAGATTATTCAACTTTTAAATTATTTAAATTTTTAAGCCTTAAAAAATAACAAAACATGCATATAAAACTTCCTACTGAAACAGTAGTAAGTAGAATGCCTATAGCTTGTAATCCAGTCTACAACTTCATGAACCCCTCTTCTCCCTGCCTTTCTTATCATTTTTTAATTGGGACTGCTCCAGCAAGCTCCCAATACAAATGGCTTTTAAAAAGCCCTCTGACGTGCTTTGGCCTTTTTGAAGGTTGACTTTTTTGACCTTTAGCACCAGCGCTCACACTCTTCACCTGGCTCTTGATAGCCATCTTTTTTCCCCATGGTGCTCTTCACTTTGCAGTTTTAGCAGCTGAATTCTTAACTATATTCATCACGCAAATTGTGTTGTTAAGTTAATAACCAGATGGAATTAATTAGCTCGTCTGTCTTTGCAATGCCTTCTTATCATTTACTACAAAATTCAGAGCATTTTTGCTATTGCAAATGGCAGTGAGGCATTTTATGCAACTGTCTCATAACAAGATGAATTGCTCCTATTCTGGATTTTGTAATTGCTGCACAGAGTATGTGGGTAGAGGTGAATGCATTGCAAAATCAGATCAAGACAGTAGATAAATACATGACGTGACAAGTTCATACGTGTATGAGTTCACACATGTTTGCTGGCAGTTATGTGAGGTAGGATGAGACTGTTTATTACAGACATTTTCTCATGGATGTTGGCGCTCAAACTGTAGTGGTGCTGTGTGGACCTCCAGGAGACAAAAGTTGGAGGTTTGTAGATGTTACGCTATTTGAATCCAAGTACTATTATGATGCCATTTGGTCATTTTGGGCTTATGCACATTTTTAATGTGGACACTATTTCTGCTGGTGCAAAGACAAGTTCTTTAGCGGCATAGATAGGTGTTAATATCACAATTGCAATGGACTTCTTGGTTGCAATATTAGATATAGATAGCCTTGAATATTTTAGTGCTGTGAATCAAAATTCTGCCTGCAGGTAATATGTTTAGTCAGTCGTTTAGAACCTCACTACGATGCTGGCATGGTTTAAATTATTTTTAACTTATACCAAACTTTACTTGGGTAATAAATGTGTTGTCTGGTCATCACAATGTGATACGTGCCCTCAGGTATGTCAGCAGCATCGTCCAAGGTGGGGGCGCCTGCAAGGAAAGAATCTGTCCTTGAGAAATTTTACCTTCTTTTTTTTTTTTTTTTTTCCTTTTTCAAAGTAAATGACAGGAGCTCTCTCATCAAGGCTTTTACAAAGAAATATTTCAAAACCTTTAGAAATGCACACCGCCTTTGGCATAAATTAGTAATTAATCTTGCAGTTTCAAAGCACCTATGTCTCAGCATCCTGAGTTGTCGTTTCTTTTTTCTGACTTGTCCTTTGCTTCCTCAGCTGACTGAGGAAGCAAACTGGAATAAACTGAAGTGTTGGTCCATCTGAATTTCTCCAGTATCCTGTCATTGTCTGAACTCAGTCAATGGCAGAGTTCTGGTTTAACAAAGAGTCCTGCAAAAAATCAGCACAAATCTACTGGCAATCGGGGCCAAATCTACATATTTACAGTAAACATTCTCTGTTTTCAGGAGTAAAATTAAATTGTAAATGATGGAATCTGGCTTTATTTCTTGCCCCAACCTTTTTTTGTTGTCTTTGTCGGAGTATAGTTATCGCTTCCTTGAACTTTCTTCATACTCTCCAAGTTTTGTTTAATTTTTTTTTGTTTTGTTTTAATACACGAGAAGCTATTAAAGGTCATCTTAGCTCTTGACATCATCAGAGTCACTTTAACCTTGTCCGCAGTTGCTCAGGAATAGTTTGAGTAAAATTCAAAGATTACATTTGCTTTAATGCCCCCACACATAAATCTTCCCTTAGCACAAATAGTGACTACAAACAGTAAACTAAAAAGAAGCTAGCTGAAAAATGTTAATCTGTAAAACAGAAATCAAGTTGGTATCAAATCCATTTTTTTCTAATTATTCTCATAACATTGACCCATAATAATATAATATCAGTGTTTTTTGCTCAAAGTGGCTACGTCTCTAGTCACTACTTCTTGTTTCATAGTTGAGGAAGTGGGAAGATTCTGATGAGTCTATGAAAACTTCACCAACAGGAATGATGATGATTGTGTGTCTCCATCTCAACACGTGTATGTTGAGATGCTCATCCTCAGGTTGCAGCTTGCCTGAGGATGAGCAATACTGTGACTCCACAGATTTTTCTTTTCATGCTTCTGCTTGACTCTACTACCAGTTGTTTATATTGACTTAAATCATGAACTAGCATGTAGGACCTTTTCAGAGCACTGAACGTGCAGTTTGTGAAGGCGTCTGTGTGAACTGGATTGAACAGTACTTGAAAGGAGAAATAAAAACTTATGTTTCTCAATTTAATTTTGGTCCAACAAAAGTTTGTTAAGGCTTTTTGGGATCTACTTTCTCAGATCCCTGGGATTTTCTTTTAGAAATTAGCAGACTTTCCAAATCCTTAATTAAACTGAACAATAAATCATCTTGCAGGAGCAGTATTATGTATTTTCAGGCATATAGTGCCTTCTTTTGCACAATTAGGTAATTATGTTACCTTCAGCTGTTACAAAAATTGCATATAAATCAAATATAACTTAAAAGAAATTTGACTTTGTAATTTGACATCTGTCTCTTTAAAAACTCTTGCTCTTTCTGAAACTCCACTTTCCATAAGTCATCACAACATCACTCCTCTAATAACCCTTTACCATTGTTTTTCCCAGTTCATATATGACCTCATATAATGAGCTTCAGATGCACAGTTTCACCAGGTGTTTGCTAATTGCTGCCGGCTAGTCTGAAGGAGCTGAGTTGGGGACTTGTGAGGGAGGGCTGCTCTGCAATGTAGAAGCTCGGAAACTGCAGCTCCGAGGAGGAGTTGTGCTTCGAATGCAGCACTTAGTCCACCCTTGCGTGGCAAAATGGTTGCCACAGGAGCTTAAAGGATTTCTCAAACATGCATGAAAGAATAAAGGCAACACTTCAAGTATTTTTTGATGAAGGAATAACATTATAATATGATGCAAAGCTCAGAAAAGTATTTTAAATAATACTGCACTTTCAGGTAATTAAATATTAATCTCAATGAGGTCTGTAGAACAATTTTCCACAGCTACTTAAAACTCCACGTTTTAAAAAAATATCTCAGGAAACAAGCAGGGAAACGTAAGACAGTATGAGGTGTGTTTTAATGTAAGAGCTTTGTGAGGCCTGGTCAGACCTACGGGTTGTTTTTATTTAAAGCGGTGATTGTTTTGAAATGACATCTCAGTTTACAAAAAAAAGTGGCTTTGGGTTTCTGGTTCTGCATTCTTATTCACAACTGGTCTATTGTGAATTTCTGATTGCCTGGAGACTCCAACACACCTTCCTAGTGGGTGTGTTGATCTGGTGCCAGGTGACCCTCTTTCAGTCAGTTTCAGTTTATTCTTATCTTCTCATTAATAATCTCAACAACTTCCTTTTGGGATCCTTTTCCATGGATTTTCCAGAAGAGGATTACTACAACACCACAACCTATTTCCAAATCTTCATTGAATTTGTAAGTGGGATGTTCACCGTGTGCTGCTGCCCTCTTCAAAAGAACGTTGGCAGGAGTGTCAAAGTATTTACCACCTGGATCACATTGTGTAGGTCATTGTCATGATTCCAAAATTACTCTTGCCTTTCAGAGTGTGAACATGGAAACTTGTGTGTGTCCTGCTGGCACAGTGAGACGACAGCAGGTGCTCTGGAGCCCTGTACCTTTTGGAGTCAGGCCTGTTTTGACTGGCCTAATTCTTGGCAGGGTCAATAATTGGACATTCTGTCGTGGTCCTTGTTGTTTGTGTAGGTGTGGTAGTGCATATTGATCTGGAGGCTTCTGCACTTTGGGCTCATTCTGCAACAATGTTTTCTAGTGCTATGCATCAAACTGACATCTTCATGGATTCAATTCTTCATCGTGGACTTTTTGCATTGCCAGTGATTAATGTTCACACCATTAAAATTCTATACTGCTGAGGAAGCTAGTTAATTAGGTTGACATTTTAAGCCTCAAGCTTAAGAAACAAACTATAACATGCTAATTATTAAACTCAGTGGCTGTTGGTAGGAGAGTCTTATTAACTTTACACCTGTGTTTGTTGTTTACATCGGGGCTAGCCCTCGTACTTACTGTACATGCTTAAAACTATTACTAATGTTCCTGTCATACTGAGATTAGGAACCGTTTCCAAAAAGTAAAAATATGTAGTTTGACAGACGTATTTGGCATATGCTTAGGTATAAGCATATGCCAAAGCATATTGATGTTATAATAGAACGAAACAGAACACTGTTGGTCATGAACTTTCTTATTGGTGCACAAAACATAATTGTTAGAAATGGAAAAGAAACATGTTTGTCAAATGAAATGAAATTCAGTTTAATGTCGCACAGGAATGTTATGGTAGCAAAACAATATAATAAAGGTTTTCCCCCCAACAAAGAAATTAGACTAATTGAAAGTGTGTCATGTAATGCCAGCTCATGAAAACAGGATTGATTTTCAAATGAGTCGCTGATATGGTTAACCTAACAGCTGGGTGATGTTACAAGACCAGTGAATGTTTGCGTGCAGGGCTGCTAAAGATCTTTCCTGTTTCTTCAGCACTGCTTTCCTGTGACTCTGACAGAAATGCCTGTATTGGCACACCAATTCCAGTGTACTGTAAAATTATTATGTGAGGTTGTCAGATTTAGACTAAACCACATTGGCCTAGTTTTATTTAAAGTGTTGTGTAGATCTATGATACGCTCCAGAATTTGAGGGTAAGCATGGCAAATTTTGGTAAATCCACTTGTGGGAGCCTGCTTGGTGCTGTAAATACTTTGAATTCTTTTTGCTGGCTGGGACACAGCTGGTTTATCTTTTGATTACACTTCTAAGAGATGGGCTACAAAGTGTCGTGCTCCTCTGTAATTTAACTTTTACCTCAAATTAATCTCCACCAAACAGTTCGGAATACCACTGACCCAGCTACGCAGCTGTATAGAGAATAACTTCAGCAAATAACCTTATTTGTGTGCAGAATGGGGTTACAGTTTCAGTGTTTGACGCTCATTTGTAGTTCGGTGTGAAGTCTACGATAGTGCTGGGTGTTTGTTGAAAGCAAGTCATGTAAACTGATGCCTGGTGGTTGTTCATTGTCGCCTCAGGATTAGCTGCCCTGAAACAGCTACATGCCAAACTTTAAGCACAAACGACTTTGCCCGTTCCAAAGCCTCACTGACCTTAACCTTTTCAAATGACAGCTGGAAGACTTTGTTATTAAGCTGTAAAAGTGTCGAAGTTACAGCTTTAATATTATTTCTTTAGAAATTGTCAGTCACTTACTGCATTCCAATTAATTTTGATGAATGATGGGGTTCTCTTTTCTTTTTGTACTAAAGCCTTTATAATGCTTTAATTCTTGATAAACACTCACTTACCTAGAAAATATTTGGTATGTTTTCAGTATTTTTCTACAAGTTCAACAAAATGCCCTGAACACGTAGCCAGTCTTATTTTTTTCTTAACTGAAACAACTGGGAGTGTGGAAAAGAGAAATGGATGATTTCAAATTGTTGTACTTGTTCTGATGGTACTTGCTGTGGTTCTGTTGGGTCAAATAAGCTGCATTTTGTACAAATTCTGCATAAAACTACTCTGTTTTACATATTATGGATGTGTCTGCTACACATCCAAACTCACACCTGGACTTCCTCTCTTCTTGCAGCACTGTCTGTATTTGTAAAAATAGAAATGGGTGTGCAGACTTATCTCCACATACTCTAAATTTTGATGTTTGGAACATTATCCTGCAGTCTGTTTTCTTAAGTGGAAAGTATCATGGGAGGCATGCATTGGATATTATCAATAACATGTCTTTAAAAAAATGTGTATGTTCATGTCAGAGGTGTGAAACCCATTTCCATTTTGAGTCACATCGAAATAATGGATGTCCACAAAGGTACCTATAAACAAACTGTTAAAATATTATAACTTCATCAGTTACTTCTAAAAAGTAAATATTAAAAATTTTTATCACAGAGGGCTTATTTGACCCTATATAAATAAAAACCCATTTGATTTTACTGTTAAAATATTATTTAAGCACATAGCTGTTATGTTAAAGTTCTTTATGTGGCCATCTAGAGTCTCGAGAGCTACAAAAATTGCTATGATGGACCAGATTTGGCCTAAGGGCCTTGAGTTTGATGCATGTGTGTTGATTATCAGTGTTTCAGATGTTTTGCAATTTTCTGGAAGTTTGTTCCAGATTTGTGGTGCATAGAAGCTGAATACTGCTTCTCCATGTTTGGTTCTGGTCTGTTCTGCTTTCTCAGAACCAGAAGACCTGTGCGATCTGGAAGGTTGATAGAACAACAGCAGATATTTAATGTATTTTGGTGCCAAGTCATTCAGTCATTTATAAATTAACAACAATATTTTAAAGTCTGTTCCCTGAGCCAGTGTAAGGACTTTAGAATTGGGGTGATGTGCTCTATCTTCCTAGTTTTAGTGAGATCTCCAGCAGCAGTGTTCCGAATCAGCTGTGGCTCTCTGATTATAGTGCAACTATTCCTGTTAAGTTTATTAGTAAAAATATTTTGTCAACAGAATTATGATGCTTTCTGCAAGCAATAACCACTTATTATGACAAAAGACTCATATTGCTGGCTTTTTTCTGTGTACATTTCTTTTTCCATGCTCCTGGTTTGTTTTCAGTCTTCAACCACTACATGTCTTGGCTTTCACACGAAAACATCTGCAGCCATCTTTGTATAAACATCACTTGCAAGGGCTGTCAAGTTTGTTAGGGTAATTTAGCCCAACATTCAGTATGTTTACTTAGCTTAGGTTTTTTTTACCCATACTTTCTATATTACTGTATCCTGTTACAACATTCACTTTCTCTTTTACTGTGCATATTTGTCATGTTCCATGGAACTTTTAAGGTGTTATAGGGGCAACTATGAAATCTTCTGCAACTTTACAATTAAAAAAGCATGTTATCTGAAATTAAAAGGCTTGAAATGTCCAGTTTATGTGTATAGGACAGTTCAGCAACAAGACAGTTCAAAGTGCTTTACACCATAAAAACATAATAAAGTAACCAATTATGAAACAAGCAATAAACATAAATATTGTCAATTCCCATCATCAAAATCATCAAGCACATGTACATTATGTTGAAAAATATTCCACTAACTACTAATCAAAGGCAGCTCTAAATAGGTGGGTTATTACAGATTATTATAAACCTATTAATACATTTGAAATGCTGTTTAAAAGATACCCTTTAAATAAAACTTAATAAATCACAAATTGACACACAGAAAAATCAAGCCCAACTTCCTTCTGTTGAAGGCTATTTTGATGAATCGCCTCATTGCAAACAGGCTTATTTTAAGCTGTTCATCAAATATAATTGGATTAAAACCAATTTTATGCCTTAATAATTTATTCATGTTGGATCTGAGATGCCATAAATCAAAAAGTTTCTAAAAGGTTTTACTTTATGCATGTGTTAACTAAACAAGAATTCCATGTAAGGTTCTAATTTTAACTTTGAAATTTTGTTGGCAAAGTTTTATTGAGATAATTGAGACTGCATAACTCTAATGTGGAAATACGCCACGTTTTAATGCCCAGATCATTATTCAAGCATGGATGGTGCTGTTTTATCTCTATTCAGTTTCATTGTGTTAATTCGCAAGAGACACAGAGGCTCAAAAGATATGTCCCCTGATCTGCGTTACTATGGAGTCCCAGGCAGCCCTTGTGTAGGCTTGGCTGTAAACATTTCATGGTTGTTGTACATGGTTTGCTGCAGGTGCCAGCCCCCTCTGCTGCTTTTTCCCCTCAGAGGTTGGAATAATCTCCAAATGCACCAAATAGGTGAGCTTAAGCGTGCCCTCCTAATCACGTCCTCTTAAGAGGTGTTTCTGCCAAGTTCAGACAGTCCACCTTGTGTAACAGTGCAGCCCACAGAGACTTTCTGTGGCTAGGTTATACTACTGTTTTGTTTCTGCCTGACAGGATTCCACATGACAATGCCGCTAACCTGTTGAGCAAGATGCAGAGCTGAAAGGGTCTGCTGCACAATAAACAAGACAAGGAGAGAGGTGGGTGGAGTAGAAGAGGGGTGCACAGAAAAGAGTTAAATCACTCACTCAGCCAAAAAAATAAGGGTGCCACGCCCCAGGTGCCAGGGCTAGTAAGAGCAAGCAGCTGGAATGTGAGGGGGAAATGAATGGGGAGTTTAAGTCCTGCCATTCACATGGTGAGTGCCTTCTTATTTTCACCTTTAGCCTCTATGACTTACAATGTAAACATCAGAGGAGATGGTGAGGGTATAAATAGTAAATCTAAATCCCATGAAGCAGAATTTATACCATGGAGTCTGGATTGAAACCAGTAGTGATTGTGAGGAAACTTAATTAGTTCAGGTAAGCTATTTAAATCAGGTTATCCTAAGAGGTATTAGCAGGCCAGGTGATAGCTAACCACATGCTATCTGGTTTAGTAATGTGTTGATGATTTTCACTGATGGAAGGAAACTTAAAGTTGTATTTCTGTGGTCAGACTTCAAAACGCAACTAGTTTTAGACTAAAATCAGAACAGCAAGTGGTGGTGTGTTTGAGTTAATATCGTTGACTTCCAGCTTACTGACTGTTGTTTTCTTTATTTTTTTTTTATTTGCTGCTCTGTGAAAGGGACTGTGTCTGTCACATGTAAATAAAGACTTGCACTCTGTCTGCTCAGGAGGACACAAACATGCTGCAAAATGAGAGTTTCTGTTTTTTCTGCCTCCAAAAGCGTCATAGGAGCTGTGGAAACACTTTGAACAGTCCAGCCAGTGATTCGAGACCACTGCTCCTGAGAAGAGAGTGCATATTTTCTGTCTGTGTGGTCGGCAATCTGTTTACTGGAAGGGCTTTTTCAACTCTGAGCACATGTTGCTGCATGTGCAGTCTCTCAGAGAGCCACAAGACGACTACAATTTAAACTGTGAATTCAGAGGTTGAGAGAGCTTTTGTGGGCGTGACGGGGTGTTTTCTTGTTTGTTTTTTTTTTGTGTTTGCGTGTGTGTGTGTGTGTGTGCAAGATATTTGTTTTGAGAACACTGCAAACAACCAGCACACTGAAATCCTCTGTGTAAGCGTGGTCCAGAATGAGTCCAGTTTAAGCTCCGTTTATGGGAACCAGGTCTCCCTGCTCCTATATAAGCAAATTTTTAGCGACCAGAGGCGTGGGTAGGTTTCAGTATGTTCCAGGTTTGTCTATTGTACACAGCGAGTGGTAACAATGGGAGGGTTAAGTATCTGATATACGCACCGAACCCTGGGACTCAGCTGCAAGTAATTAAAGCTGGCAGTTGGCAAAGAAGAGAGTCAGGCGACTGTAGTGGCTGCTCTAAGTTCATACCATAATATTTCAATGATGAATCAGTCTGCTAGTAAAAGTGTTGTCATGCTGTTGACCTAAGCCTCCCCTCTCCTCTTCCTCATAAACCCAAGGCAGAAACAGTGAAGGGAGAGAAATGGTTTTGTGTTGCCTCGTTGTCTGTTTTGTAATGAGATCTTCTTTGTATTTGATATGTCATAACTTTTGATCCGACCTCTTCATGGCTTGTTTTATGCCACATCATTCCAGAGAAGGAATTACCAGTCTTGTAACAAGACATTCACATATGTAGGATGAGGGGCTAGGCACATACAGTATGCACCTTGCAACTTTTAAAAATTTAAATTAGAGATGCTTCAATTCTAAAATTAATTTAAAGATTTTCAGGTGCTGATACTTTCCATTTGAAAACATTTCTACTTAAATATTGTTGTTTTTTTTCCCTTCTGTTGTATAGCCAAATGTAACAGCCACAGGCTGTATTAATATTGGCAAGATTGGTAATGTTACATTAAAAAAACCCAGAATGATCTCTTTTGGACATATATTAAAAGTATAAAACACTGCTGCTAAATCTGCATTTAGCAGCAAATAGCACAATCAAGTGCTAGTTTCCTGTGTTAGCTAATCAAAACCAAGAACATGGGATTTTAAAGGTTTAAATTGACGCTTAGCACTGTTAACATCATTACTTGTAACAGTGTTATCATGTGATTGTCATGTAATTATAGTAACATGAAACAAAATAGTAGAGAAAATAATTATTTTGATAATTATTAACAAGATTCGTAAACACACCAATTTCTTATATTAAATGCAATCATAAGAAATTTGCATAAATATTCCAATGTACACAGCCACTGGGGCAATATGTATTCCCCTCAAGTGATGTCACTTAAAGTCTACAAGTTTGAAACTGAAAAAAAAAGAAAAATTCCCGGGTGTGTATGTGTAGTCAGAAGAAAAAGGAGCTTACCAGCCCTTTTTAGCCCTTCTGTCGCCTCTGAGGCCTCGCACCTTAAGGCAGTGTCAGTCTGGAGATCTATAACACACCCATCTGTAACATTCACTGTTAGTAGTTTGTTGGTGTGGAGGCAATGCAGATATCAGGCTTTGACATGCATGAAGAATGACTGTAGTGTTGGTAATGTAGGTGTCATGCTTTTACATGCAACAGGAACGGGTTTAAGATGAAATAATATTTCTAGTTCTTCTCTATTAGCTTTGAGGCCCTTTTTTGGAAAATATAATTGTCCCAGTGAAGCATAATATAAAAAAGAATTAATGCAGTTTTTAATGTTTTTTATTTCACTATATTTTAAACCAATTTTTTTTTCAACCTACATAGCATTCTACTTAATGCTTTGTAAATGATCAACTTGTTATGTATTGTTGTGCATGTATGCGTAGTTCTGCAGAGTCTGAAAATGATGCAAAGGTGGAAATCTGTTTGACATCTGAAGCGGCATGACAGCCATTATGGCCACTATTTCCTTGTTGTTTTATCAGAAGCATTACCAACCAGGTCATGAGTATGCTCCTGCAATTGCATATTTGAGCGGATGCACAATTGCATCATTGTTGTTGTATCATTATTTCTGATAACCTCACCTTAAAAAAAATTTTTATTTACAACCCTGATGTCTCGTGTCGTCTTCATGTTTTCTGTTAGCCTCCAGGCTGACTCACTGGGATCTCTATCCTTCACTTACCAACACAAAAAAGTCCTGTTAGTAAGTCACCTTTTTATTCCTTTTATTGGTCCCCCTACTTTTACAACAGAGTCAGTGTATGACCTTCTTGCCAGTGAGCTGAAGTTGCCTCCCTCCACTCAGCAGAGTCCAGAAGTCATGAGTCAAAAGAGCGACGGAGAGGCAGGCCCTCTCCCTTCAGCTCCTCTAGCATCAGGTAGGATCCTGCTTCTCCTTTCCTTATTTCTCCTCTCCAAGCAGGACTGAACTTGCCCCACGTCCCCAAAAAAACCCTCTACTCATTTAGCAGTCTGTACCTGTAGGCGAACACAAACACCTGCATGCAAGAGGAAAGCCTGTCAAACAGCCAGCCTGCTGCTCTTTGATTTTTCACATGTGAGAAAAAAACAAGGCTGGAGAAGGAAGTTAGTGTTTCTGGAATTGGGTCAGTTGAACATGCTTGCTTGCCTGTACCTGCTTGTTGGGATATCATTTTGTTGCTGTATCCTGCTGTACCAACAGATCTAACGTGCAGCATGTTCAGCACATGGACCATAATTATCATCTTTATTATTAATGCGTCAAAGATTAAATTAGGGCGTGACTGAATGCTATGATAAAGTTAGAGAAGCTGGGAAAGATGCTTTTGCCTACAAGTTTTTGCTAAAGTGGCTTTGGCGGAAATGGAGCTGTCGTCTCACAGAAGTAAATCTTATTAGCTGGTAAATATAGACGTCCAGAAACAAGGCTCTGTGGTTAATTAGCCTCTCCACTGCTCCACACAACAACAAAAAGCTCCAATTTAATTAAATAATCATAATCATGTTTGTGGTCTCAGTGGGTGGAGAAAGGACAGAGACCTTGTTTCTGCGCGTTCTCAGGTTGATGGATTTGTGAGGATCAACAGAAATGAGAACAGTCAACTTCAATGCATAAATTAAAATTGACCAAAATCAGAAAATCATGCAATCTGTTGACATTTTGAGTTTGAGATTTTTTTTTTCTTATGCTGTGGTGTTATGCTGATGTTCTCTGGGAGGTTAGAACTTGTCTGGCTATGGGTAAATACACTGAGAAAAATTGTAAACAATAAATTCCAACCACAGAACTTTAAGACCTTTTGACATCAAAAGTTTGTTTTTGTCATTAAAACTTCTGGCATGCTATAAATCCTACCTTTCCTTTACCTCTTTCTGCTGGCAATGCATGAAGATGAAACAAACATATTTTTTGCAAAGTATATTATTTGCTCCCATTTTTCTATGTATCGCAGTTATTTAATGACTCTCTTAGTATTTGTTACACATTTTAAGGTTTCATTTGTACATTATTAATAGCTTTCAAACTTGCTCAGACTGACACTGCCTCCTTATGTTTGGACTTTTTTCTCCTCTCCAATTTTGTGTTATGCAAACTTGTGAAACACCAGAAAATCCAGATTTTCAGCAGCAGCTTAACTCCTCTGTGCTCCAGTCATTATCTAAAATTGCAGCCTTTGTCAGCATGTTGGAGGAACTTTGTTTTGGGTCCCAGTGGGGAGGGGTGATAGTGTTGTATCATACTGTGATTTTCTTTTTATTTTATTTTTTTGCTTTTCATTTGAATCAATCTTTACTGTTCAGCTTTTACTGCTCATTTGCTGTCTCACTTTTATATTCCAGGAAGTTCCCTCTGAAGCAGGGAGTGTCTGCATATAAAATGGTCTGCAGTTCTCTGCTTCGTAGGTCAGAAGCTTGTTTTGTTTTGTCTCTGTGGCTTCACCAAACAAAAAAAAGAGGAAAAAAATGATTGTCGCCAAAAAAGAAGTCCCAATAAGTAACATGCCACATATTGTTTGAGCCAGAACAAAATGCTAAAAATTATATATATAAAAAAACAATACATCGAGTCATTAGATTTTTGCTTGTTAAGCTTGATGAAAACACAATTAAGATGCATATTTTTCTTATTTCATTTGCTTTTTCTGAGCATCACATAGCGCTCTCAAAATTTACACATACTGCACAATCAGCACGATAATGAGAAGGGGGAGTGTTTTATTGAAAAAAGAAAAAAAAAAGAAAACTTTAAAAAATATCAATTTTACTGCTTACTGGGACTGGTACCCTACATTAGTTCAGCCTGTATTTACTGTCTAATTATTTACACCATAGATGCCTTGTCCTCTTCTCTGACCACGGAAGGGCCTCGCAGTGCTTTTTCCACCTCTTCCAGCACCACCATGCATTCCAGCACTTCATCCAGTGACCAGAACGCAGCTCACAGCAGAAATGTCGACTCAGAGGACAGCAGGAGTAGCCGAGTGGTACCGGAGGTCGTCGGAGTCCTGGGTGGTAGTGGAAAAAGCAGCAATGGTGAGCCTGCCGGAGGACGTGGTGCAGCCTCTCAGGATGGCCAGCCACACCATCAGCTGACTCCGTCCAAGCGCCGCACCATCCTCAACATCTCCCCGCCGCCGCAAGACCTGTTCGATGACAGCCACATGTCCTGCCAGGATGCGCCGGCACCCTTGGATTCGGAGCAGAGTAACAGCATATGGATGGAGGATTCCATGTCCAACTTCAGCATCATGAGTACTTCTTCTTATAACGACAACACAGAGGTGCCACGAAAGGCCCGCAAGCGTACACCTCGACAGAAACCAGGACCTAAGGCGGTCCGTGCAGTGGAAGCCAGCATGGATGTCTTTGATGCAGACAGCGCCAAAGCCCCGCACTTTGTTCTGTCTCAGCTCGGCCCTGAGAGCAAGACATCAACTAAACCAAGGTTAGTAGTTAGTTCGGAATCACACAACTTGACCTATGTCGTAATGAAAATATCCACACTTGCCCCTCTAGGTCTCATGAGACTAGCTGAGTTAAAACTAGGTGCATAATCATAATGCCTTTCCAAGATTTCAATTGGGGATTTTTTAGGCAGTTCATTTATTATTTGTGAACTCCAAAAATCTTTTACGACAGAGTTGAAAGAAAGCCCTACAAAGTCTACTACAGGACATAAACTTTTACACAGTATACATGTAAAAGAAGGCGCTCTGAGAGTAATTTTTTGCTACAGGCAGAATTAAAGGTTTGGTGAAAAACTACACCCTGAACACACCCATAATGGAGCACAGACATTGGAAGGGATCCTGGTTGATGGGATGATTAATGGAAATCAATACAGTGCAATACTTGAAGAAAACAAGATGAGGAAGACTTCAGTTTTGGGGGAAAAGCTACAATGGCACAGTTTAGGTCATAGTGACCGAAACTGTGAGACTAAATCCCGAGATAAACAAGTTACAATTCATGCCACAATTAAAAAATGTATGTCATAGATGCTCCATCCAATTGAAGTGATTTGGAATAAAGTCATAGTTTCTCTCTTTACATGTCTCTACATATGTAGAGAACCTTCTCAAGGGAGTTAGATAGAAGTTCATATTACATTCTTCAGATTTACATTTTATGTAAAAAATTAATTCCCCCACTTCCTTGGTATTCTCCATTCTGTATTGGTCTGTCTCTGAAGATCTTAGTAAAATGCATTGAACTATGTTGTCGTAACATGACAAAATATGAAAAAGTGCAAGAGTTATGACTACTTTTGCGTGAGACAGTACATGCTTAAATAATGACTCATATGTCATTCAGCATATGTTATTCTGCAAATAAAGTCAAGTGTTTCTTTTATTTAACTGACTTTATGAGTTGTTTTTTTTTTAAATATAATGAACTGTGACAACAGGTATAATCAGGAAATGACACACTGACACTCACCAACAGATGGAAATCTGTTACAAACTTCTCTGGCTCCTCATTTCCCACAACAGTTTGACTGAAGGAGAGCGGTTAGATCAGAAAGAAGGGAAGGGCAGGACACTGAAGTACAAACAATGGTCTGCCACAGTGAATCACTGAGCCTCTCTCAAAGACCTAGGATAAGCAGAGCAGATTAAATAAACAGATAACTCTGAACATTTTAAGAGCTGAGGTCAGAATATGCTTGGCTGATGGAGGGCCTCTTAAATCTGCATTGCTCAGAGCACCATGGCAACTTCAGAGCATTTCCACTCTTGTGGGAGGGAGACTACAACCACTGACTGATGTCTGTATGTTTTTATATTACATAGTTATTTGATTTTAAGAGGAGTCCATTTATATCTTGACTTTTGTTTGTTCTTAACAGTGTTGGAGATGCCTGGCAGGTTACATGTACAACAGTAGAGAAGAAATACCATTTTAGAGCAAAAGAGTAACTGTTCCTGTCAAACTGTTATTCTGTGGCAGCTCTGATGATTCTCCGACAACTAATCAGAAAGGAGGGACCCTTACAATGCAGTTCCCATCGAAGTGTGAGGGAAAGGAGCTTAAAATCCTCGTCCAGCCAGAGACTCAACATCGGGCCCGGTACCTGACCGAAGGAAGCAGAGGTTCTGTGAAGGACCGCACTCAGCAAGGCTTTCCCACTGTAAAGGTACCTAAGGCAATAATATTACTGTGTCTGTAATAATATTTGTAATGCAGTTTGTGCTGCATCAAGCTTGATCATGTATCAGTTAAATTAGATTTGTTCAGTGTCATAAATAGGCGTCATTACACACATTTGCATTTAAGATTACCCTGACAGTGTTTCTTCATATTCTCAGCATTCTGCGATTAATAAGTCATAGCAAACTGCTGGGTCAGGATTAGGCCCCATTAACATAGAGTCACTCTTTAGTGAAACCATAACATCTTTTTTGCAATCTAGTAGTTATTTACACACCTCCAGTGATCGGAGTCTCGGACACCGGCACTTTTTGCAACCACGTCTCAGAGTGAAACTCTGAGACCACAGTACTTCACACCTACTGTGGTGTGAAGTACCACAGCACAGTAGGTGTGGTACAGCCACACCTACTGTGGAAGTACGGTGGATATGGTGGATAGCATTGTGCAACTTCTCATAAGGAGTATTTATTGTTACATGAGCACTTGGATAATCAGAGTTAGTTACTCTTTCCTGAATGAGGTGGAAGCTAGTGGGGTGGAGGTAAGTGTCAAAAGCTCATGTACGTTTCAACAACATGCTAAGATCACAGCACCATATAGTGGCCTGGCATGACAGCTGCAGCAGATTCAAGGTGTCTTTATGGTCTCACGAAAACAAGGAACTTTCCCCCCAATCAGCATCCAAAAATACAGTCTGTTTCCATGGTCTTTGTGAAAAACATTTCTTGCAGACACAAGTTAATTTCATCAGCTTTGAGGTGAAAAATATCAAGAGTCTGCAAAATTTTAGAGACAGTTATCATGATGGAGAGAACACTTTCTACTGTTTAATCTAAAATGATGAAATCTGATCATGTATCCAGCCTCATGAAGTATTGAAAACATCCATCAAGTCCAGGTGTAAACCAAGCTGTTGCAAACCAAGATAATCTAAATAACACCTTTTATAAGTTAGAGGGAAAGTAAAGCTGTTTAATATAGTCTATCAGGAGCCCAAAAAGAGGTAGGACTAGGTAATGTTCTTTCCCTTAATCACTTTAATTTGTCACCTTAGTATTCATGCCATCTCCTAAGCAAATGTAGGAGCTGGATCAATCTGGTTGGTTCTTTATTGTTCTGTAAAAGGTCAATCCAGTTTAAAAATAGACAATTAAAAGCAGAAGATAAAGGAAAGAAACAGGATTTTTATAGGCTGACATATATATGAAGCTTCTTTACAAGAGTAGGTAAGTTTAGGGTCTTTTACTTTGCCTTGCAAAAGTGTTCATTCACCCTTGATCATGTTAAAACTGTAAAGTTTATTGTATATTATGAAGATTTTATATGAGACACAAAACCAAGACGTCAACAACCCTAACTATTTGACAAGGGATAGAGATTGTGTGTTAAATGTCAGTATCAAGACCTATTGCAAAACAATCTGTAGTAGCACCTGAAAACTGATCAAAAAATCTCATCCAATCTTGCTGAAAAACTGGAGAAAATATATCTGTGTTATTATTGTTTTTTTTTTTTGTATGTTTGTTTGTTTTGTTTTTTTTACCCAGAATACACAATCTAATCAAATACATTTTTTGTCATTCACAGCTGGAGGGTGTGAGTGAGCCTGTGGTTCTTCAGGTGTTTGTCGGGAATGACGCCGGGCGCGTAAAGCCGCATGGATTTTACCAAGCTTGCAGAGTTACTGGTCGCAACACCACTGCATGCAAAGAGGTTGATATTGATGGCACAACTGTGATTGAAGTGACCGTTGACCCAAGTACCAACATGACACTGGCGTATGTAGCAAATTAGCTATTAATTAGCAATGCATTTGTTTTATGATAAATATTGTTTTTTTCATTATTTTATTACACCGGAAAGTTTCCTATTTGAAGCAAATGTTTTTAAGTGTTCAGCTGTACCTTTGGGGTAACTCAATAAATCTATTCTATAACTGGTATGTGAGCTATAAGGTGCATGAATACCTCATTCATTCCCTTAGAAGGGATAATGCACTGTAGCAACGTGCTGATGAATTAAATCTTGCAAAGAACTGTTAGTTTATTAAATATTTTAATGCTGTTATTGAGATTGGAAGTTGAAGCAAGTCCAACCAAACCTAAATTTAGATATTGTTTGTGTTTAGGGTCGACTGTGTTGGGATTTTAAAGCTCCGTAATGCTGACGTCGAGGCCCGTATCGGTGTGGCGGGGTCGAAGAAGAAGAGCACACGCGCTCGCTTGGTGTTTCGGGTCAACATCCCACGCTCAGACGGATCAGTGCTCACTCTGCAGATGCCCTCATCTCCAATTCTCTGCAGTAAGTTGGACTTCCTGTTTGCCTTTGTTAAAATACTTTTTATTTACAAGTTGAAAATGGGGTAATTGATCATTAGAAAAATGTGTAAATTACAGGCATACCATGAGTTGAGTACATTACAAACAAATCAATTGAACTATGAAAGAATCAAACTAGTTGAATTGGAGGAAAAGGATAGGTTGACCTAAAACCTACTTGGTTAATAATTACCATCGAGCCTTTTTAGGCCTTGTTTGTCAATTTTAATATAATCGGAGGTCAGTAGACTGTTCTCTTTTGATGTTAGCATTCAGAGACAGTGCATGACTGTCCATTAGATTGAGTTGTTTAATAGATGCCTGCAAAGTGAGGGTGTGGTCCGTTTTCACAAACAGGAAAGACGGATATGCTCATGTGTGGATTTGAGACAACTGCTTTGAGGGTAGCAGGGGAGAAAAAGAGGTATAGGACTAAACAATAGAAGTCTGGAAGTCTGTTGTTTATGGCAGAGCTTGCATGCAAACTAGGGAAATGTCTTTCCACAAAACACAAAAAAGTAAATCCCTCTGGTTTATGATGGGGTGTTCGTGTACATGTGTGTGTGCACATGTTGGAAGGTGGTTCTGCCAGCAATAAATAATCACGCAAAAAAGAGGAAATAAAGATGGAAACAAGCGACTTTACTTGTTCCTAACTATGGATGCCTTTTTTTATTCTGGTTTGTATTTTCTTCTGAGTATATAAGTACATCTTCTCAAGTTATAAGATCTAAGTATCCACAAGATTATTAAAAACATAAATTCTATTAGAATATTGAGCTTATTCAAAAGTTTGTGTTTCTCTTTTTTCTTTTTAATGTGATGGCAGATCAAATAGTTTGGTGGGTCTGGTTGCATTGTGGATTAGCTTTCTAGAGGGGGGGATGGAAGTTATGCTCCCCTTGTTGCATAACAGACTTTGTTGAATTAATGGGATGATGAAGTGATACATATCAAGTGTATGGATGCACAACTAGACAGACAGATAGATAGATAGATAGATAGAATCTTGTTGGAAAACATTTTGTTCATTTGTTCTTTATACCCAGAAAAACCTGAGTGACAGACTAATAAAATTTTACAAAAACATTTCAGGTACCGCTACTTTCAGACATTTATGTCTAAATAATAAAAAAAGAATCGTAAACTGTCTGTGAGCACTTTTGCATTTGACTGGAACCCCCACAGTCTAAGGTCCAAATCCCCTGGTCGTTGAAATCATAGGTTGATAGTTTTTAACTAGCACAGAACCTGGTGTTACATATTTCTGCTTTTTTTCCAAATAAAAATCTGGCAATAATTAATCAGAAATGACACAGATCTCCCTTTTGAAGAGGCGAAAATCGGCTTAGATGAATAAACTTTATAGGCAAACCCTCCCCCACAGTCTTCTTTTTGCCATGTTAGAGGTGAGAGGGCTTCATTAGAAAAACAAAAAAATCAATGAATCTCATCAGTGTTGTCTGTCTTCTCCCTGTTTACAGCCCAGCCTGCAGGGCTGCCAGAGATACTGAAGAAGTCACTGCATACTGGTTCAGTAAGGGGCAGAGAGGAAGTTTTTATCATTGGCAAAAACTTTCTCAAAGACACTAAAGTCATATTTCAAGAAAATGTTTCAGGTGAGAAAAAAAAACAGCTTCCTAGACTTTTTTTTTTTTTTGTCAAGTTTTGTTATGTAACACTCAAAACAAATTCGAAAAAACAAATTCTCTCTGTTCCAGATGAGAAGTCGTGGAAGTCAGAGGCAGAAATTGATATGGAGCTGTTCCACCAGGTGAAAATTTCTTCTTTTTGTTCTGTCGTTTTTCTGAATGATTAAAGGTAATTACAAGTGAAAATATTGGATAGACAAGTTCCAACTTCAACATGTTTGGGCCTTTCAGGTATAATCATCTTAAATGGCTTTTGGTTCAAAGGTGTCAGTAGTTTCATTGTGTTCTGACCTAATTACTCTCAGTCTCAGACACTCTGCTGAGTGTGTCTTAACCAGGATTAAACCTTTGCCCCTGAAAATGAAAGGATCAGTAACGCAGGAACTGACAAATCTGTAACATTCCTCCCTTTTGCATTTATGCACGTTTTTAAACTACAAATCTGCATTTGAAGTGCCTTTATAACAGAATACAGAGCAAGCAAACAAAATTCAAGATACATTCAAGAATGCAGCCGCAGAATAAAGAAAGAATAATTTTGTTTCTTTTTCATTTCTCATTAACTGACTGTTTTGGCTTGAAGCTACTTTCAGATTCATTTCTTGTATAGATTAAGCTTATTGTACTTTGAGACTCAGTTGGCTCATTTTAATTTATTTTTTAATTTTATATCTTTAACTCCCCAGAATCACCTGATTGTGAAGGTTCCCCCCTATCAGAACCTGGCCATCTCCTCTCCTGTTTGTGTGGGGATCTACGTGGTGACAAACGCTGGCAGGTCCCATGATGTTCAGCCATTCACTTATACTCCAGATCCAGGTTTGTTCAGCTAAAGAAACAAGTGACACTGTAGATGACTAAGCCCCCTGCCCCAAAATAAAATGTACATGGGTTTTACAATTAGTATTAAATAACGTGTCTTTGAGTTTATGTTTAGACCTGTGGCCATTTAATTTCGCAACATTTTTATAACACTAACAGCTCCTGCAGTATTAGTGTATTAGTATTACACTAATACTATTTCTGTACAATTTTAATTTGCAATGGACTACAGAGATGGTGTTTATTTCTATTTGAATTTGATTGGAGTATCTCATCTTTCATCAAATCTTCAATTATGCATTCGAATTATTACTGATAATAATAATTCATTATTATTCATTTATTTATGCTTCATTTATTTATGCTTTGATTTTTGATTTCACTAGACTGAGTAACTAACAGCATATTATCCCCTTCTGGGATTAATAAAGTGTTGATTCTTATGAAGGTGTTTCCTAATATTAGACAACACTGCCACCTACAGTTTAGTGTTAGTAATGATTTTCAATAGGTGTAATGCTCCTCTCCTTTCTGAAAGGCAAATCCCTATATAGCAGTGTTTCCCAACCCTGGTCCTCGAGGCACACTGCCCTGCATATTTTAGATATTTCTCTGCTTTAATACGCCTGATTCAGCTGATTGCAGTTCAGCAAACACTTGTCAATTGAAATCACCTGTGCTAAAGCAAGGTAACACCTAATACATGCAGGGCAGTGTGCCTCGAGGAGCAGGGTTGGGAAATACTGCTATATAGCACTGACTTTTATCTAGTATTTTACTAATTTCAAGGTCCCTTCTTGTAACGCAATGAAATATTTGACTAAGTTTTTAATATAAACCACAAATCCCTGTGAATCATGTTCTAATTAGCTGCTGCCATGGTGTCTATTATCTTGTTTTATTTTAGACAATCTTGCAGTACAAAATGAAATTCCTGTAAAGAAAGAGATTCCCTCACCAGTAAAGACCTGTTCTTATGATGAGCAACTCAAAGGTCAGTAGTCCTTTTTATTAAAATTATAACCTTATCATCGTTGCTTTGTGCCTGTCAGGGAGATATTTTTTAAAAGATTTTTAAGTTCAATACTGAGTCATCTTGAAGAAGGCCTTAATTGTCTCTTTTTCTTTATCTTGATTACAAAGAACATCTAAGTTAACATTTGGCATTCATCCTGTTTCTCCTACAGCTGTAGATAGTGCCTTGATGCCTTCAATGTTGCCTTTAGTGAAGAGAGAAGATGTCACCCCAATGGAAGTGACAAACAACCTTCAGGCCTCTGGAGTATTTAAGGTGAATTACTAGCCGTAAACTGCTTTTGTATATTGAAGTTAATATATGTTCTGTTTGATTCACGTTTTTGGTGGCTTGCTTTAGTTTGCTTTGTACTTTACTGCACCGAACAGCTTATTTTTGTGAATGATGTTTTAGAAATTAGATTCCACATTTATGATAACACATGACTTAAAACCCCTAACTTGTGCTTTTGTTGCTTTGTGTTTCTTTCTTCACCAGAACGGTGATCTTCGCGCACCCCAGCCGACCCAAGATGTAGCAACAGCACATCTAAATAAAAGCTTAGTTTTCAGCAATAGCTTACCTCAGCCTGCAGGCGATCCAGATGAAACCCAGGCTGCTGCTTTTACCAACGTCGATCAGTTGAGCACCATCCAAAAGCAAGATATTGCTCCTAGCAGCTCATTCCCTTTGCCTGCAGAATCTCTTCTCCCACAAGGCTCCCAGCAGTTCCTTTTAGAGTCCAGAGATGGTCTGATGCGAGAGAGGTCCGGCAGCGCTTCTGGGGGAGTGGGCAGGCTGTGTGTTGAACCGTCAGCCCCGCCGCCGCAGCCCCAGCTTCAGCTCTTCCCTGCAGATGAAGTGGCTCAGCTGGAGGAAGCTGTGAGACAACTTAAAGCTAAGGGATACTGTAACTTACCAATTCAGGCTGACAACTCGATAACCAAACAGCAGCAGCAACAAATCCAACACCAGCAACAGATCCAAAATCAGCAGATTCAGCAGCAACAGCAGCAACAAATCCAACACCAGCAACAGATCCAAAATCAGCAGATTCAGCAGCAACAAATTCAACAGCAGCAACAGCACATCCAGCAACAGATCCAAACTCAACAAATTCAGCAGCAACAACAGCAGCAAATCCAACAGCAGCAGCAGCAGCAAGTTTTGGAGAACTTGCAGCAACAACTGTTCCAGTCTCAGATCCAGATGCAGTGTGGCATGTTTCAGGATCCTGCCCAGGCCAAAAACGCAGACCTTCAAGGTTCCCCACCAGGAGTGGTGACCAACCAGACATCACTTTACCCACCAGATCAACAGCAGCAGCAGCAGACTCAGCAGCAGCAAGCTGCCCTTTTTCAGCAGGCAAACGACCTTTGTTCCATGCAGACCGGCTTCCTCCAGCAGACCCCCACCCATCCCTCACCAACCATGTTCCACAATCCCAATCCTCTGGCTGAGACACAAGATCCACAGGCATCAATGTATCAGAAGGCCTCCCAGGAGCAAGTCCAGGCCGCACTGTTTCAGAGCACCATGACAGTGCTGCAGTCTCAGGAGCAACAGCAATCCCCCACTGGGCTTTTCCTTCCCCAAACACCCCTGTCTACCCAGCTTGCAACCAGTGGTTCTCAGCAGCAACAACAACAACAGCAGCAGCAGCAACAGCAGCAGCTGGCCTTCCTTAATTCTCTACAATCCTCCTCTCCTGAACCGCAGTCAGTATTTCAGACCCAGGCCCAGATATCCCCCATGCAGCAGAGAAGCCCCATGGAGCAGCAGCAGTCGCCACAGACTCAGCCGCTCACACAGCCGCCCCAGCAGCCAGCCATGTTTCAGAGCATCTCCCCCCTTTCCTCTCCAAACACACTCTCTCCAGGCCAGCAGCAACAGCAGCAAGCAGGCTTAATGTTCTGTAACAACAACCTGTCCACACAACCACAGGCCCCTAATCTCATTTTTACCAGTCCTGGCCAAATGCCTCCTCTCACCACCAGCAGTCTAGTTTCCCAAGAGTCCCAAAGCCCATCTCAGCTGTTTTCCCAAGCCAGCATGGTGGGTGTAAATCAGCAGAACCAGCCTGAGCCCATGGCCTTAGGGAATCCCACCAATTCACCACAGCAAGTCATGTTTCAGGAGCAGCAGCCAATGCAGTTAGGCAGCACCCCCAACAACCAGCATGAGCAGCCAGTGAGTCTCTTCATCCCTCCATCCAACATGCCTCCCATGCAGGGGGGACTGGCTGTGCCCGAGCTCACTCAGTCAGCCATGTTTGCCTCCCAGAACGGCGTGGCGAACCTTCCGACCACCACCTCCTCTCCCGTCCAGCAGCCAGGAAGCTTGTTCCAGCACTCTGTGAGCGGGAGCATCAGTCAATCCAGCCAGCCTCAGCAGCCGGGCCTTTTCATCTTCGGGATGCAGAATGGTAAGGACGTTATAAACAAGGTGAACTCCTGTTAAAACCAATGAGTTAATAGAACAACAAGTGCCGGCAAGCTTGTCTTAATGTTTTTAAGTAAACAGAGGGAAGATAACATACCACAGTCCTCATGTTTTGGCTCATTATGCTAGATTAACTCTTCAATTAAATTGTTTTTGGTGGCAATGCATATTTTTCCAGTGTGGTATGTTGTCCTAAAATATATTTACGGTGGCTTTATAAAGTATCCACACCATTTGATTTTCTTTTTAATTTTGTAAGGTTACAGTCACAAACTTCAAGGTTTTTTTTAATTGGGATTTTATATGATAGACCCACACAAATAATCTAATGGATAATCTGTGGCAAGTCTTGAAGCAATCTGTTCACAGATGCATTCCCTCAAATCTTTTGCAAAGAAGAGAAATGTTATTCTCTAGATGTGCAAAAGCTGGTAGAGACACTCCAAAAGACCCAGATAGCCGTAAATACAATGAAAGATGGTTCTTCAAATTGTAATTTCAAGGGATATTCTGAATACAAATGCACTCTTTTTGCAGTTTTATTTGTAAAGACGAATATAAAAATCATCTATCCTTTTTCTTCCACTCTGAAGTTTTTGGTTGTAGCAAAACTAAATGCAGTGAAAAATCAAGAAGAATTAGGAGGTATTTTTAATCAATAGTTGTACAAAGTAACATCACTTTAAATTAATTATGCTGTTAAATAAACCATAGAATGTAATCTTTGTGAATAGGGATTGTTATGTTCTTATGAGAGAAATAATAAATTTTTCTAGGGTATTTATCATGTCTGTTTGGCAGATGGTTATAATAACAATATTTATTTTTCATTTAATCATAATATATGGTTATTCTGTTTTTGATTTTTCTGTTCCTTCTTGCAGGATGTGGCCAGCTGATGAACAGCCCTGGAAACACAGTTTCAGATCAGATCATAGCAATCAGCCAGTCGGGTCAGAACCAGCAGGAGAGCGAGGCTCACATCCAGTCCCTGCTCAGCCAGTCTCTGTCCCAGTCTGGGACCGCCGCAGAGGGCAGCATGGAGGTCTCTCAAAACATGGAGAAGATCAATGACCTGCTAGTCAGCCTGCATGAATCAGGCGGCACCCTCACGCGTTCATTCTAAATGTCACAGAAGCTCATGAGCTTGTTTTATTTTTTGCAGAAGAAATCTGGAAAATTGTTAAACACGAAGAAAAGGTCCAAGTGTTAATGCATGATTACTGCATGCAGGTCTGCTCCTGCACTGCAGAGGATGTATTCAAACAGCTGCTGGCTTTTGCTCAGCTGGTCTCTTCAGACAAAAATATTAAAGACCAATGTAAATAATAGTGACTTTGAAGACAAACTGGATCATTTCTTTATATGCAGATACATAAACCAGGATTTAGGAATGGGTTGACGGTGACCAAGTTAACATCTTTTCATGTCTCTCACAATCTGACTAACTCACTTTTACTAAAACTTGTGTAAATAATGACTAACTCCTGAAGAGCCTGAAAAGAGAAGTGGAACTCAAATCTTTTTCTTTCGCTTTCTCTCTGAAAAGACTGTCAGCTTGTCAGGCCTGATAATCAGAGAACTAGTTTTCAAATGTAAATATGTAGAATGTGATGTTATCTATAGCATGCTCCAGTTTTGTTTTTCTGTGTCTTGTAAAATGTCTCCGAAAGAGTTAGAAGTTTCTGTGAATATATTTCCCTTAATGTTTTTTTTCTACTTCTTATTCTTGTCATTATATTGCATAAAAGACGGGCCGTTTGGTGCAGCATATAGGCTTAGACGTTGTGTGGCATGTTTGGCCGTTCTGGTAGCTACTGTTTGAAATGGTGCAGATAGTTTGCAAAAAAAAAAAGGTCTATAGAGGGAGAGAAAACAGAAATATGAAGTTCAAGAACTGTAGAAATGAACATAAGAGGTTTAATGTAATTTGGTTATTATTTTGCAGTTTGAATCAGTGGGCTTGAACCTGTTGATAGCAATAAATTCAGCCTAGATCTCTGAAATGCCACAAAAGGAGATTATGATTTTATTTACAATGTGATAAATAAGCTTTTTAGGTGCTACATAGATATATTCGTTAATAAATATACATAAATTATGTATTGTATTTGACTGGGTTCATGCTAAAGATTTTTCAAGACAGTGAAGATGGTTAAACTAAGAGATGTATTTGTAAATATTAAACATTTTATTTATTTTAACATATTATCTCTATCAACATGTGTGCCAGGATGCAGATACACCAACACTGCAGTCTGTTAAAATGTTCTGGTTCATGTGACAAATCCAGATTACAACCTATTAATCACTCCTTTTATAAAGACTGCTGCAGTCTCATTAGGAAGGGTGATTTTTTTTTTATGTCCACATATGGTGTCTACATTCTCTGTTAAAAAACAAGGCAGCATTTGTGAGGAAAAACAAATGAGCAAAAAAAATCCTTTAATTGGTTTTAAATGTGTCACAGCCAGTACGTTTGTAGTAAAATATGATATTTTTTATCTTTATGATCATACTGCTGTGTGTCAAATTACCAGCTACTTTGTTGCTATTCACTACCAGAAATCTTAATATATTAGTTTTTGAAATTACATTAAAATAAATTGAACAAATAAATTTTATTCAGATGGTTGTTTTTTTTTTTAATTTTCAATTATAAATTATCAGATTGTACATCTAGAGAAGAGCATTAACTTAGTGCACCATTACTTTCAGTTTAATGGTTGGAAGATGGGTTTTTTTCAGTGTCAGTGTCTGAACTAGAGTAGTATTCATAAACCAGCTAGAAATGAGCCAGTTTTGTAGAAAAGTTAACTTTAGTGAATGCTTAGGAGGAGAAATGTGTCTACAGCTGAACATCTCACACAGATCATTGTATTAAAATTCAGAAAATGTGCATGTTGAAGCTTTACGGACCTCATGTTGTTTTGTCTCCTGGTGGTCAGTGACTTCAACACCAAAGTTTGATCTTTGTGTATATCATGATAAAGTGCCAGTTTTATGGCTCATTAAGGTTTTTATTGTCTTCTGTCTTTTTACTAATTCTCTGTTTAGCATTTACCTCCTGACATTCCAAAATGCATTTTGTCCTAATGCTACACATTACAGTTTTTGTTTTTCTTTTTTCTAACAAAAACAAAACAGTTTGCGGTCTGTAGTTTTATGTAAGTGCATGCACAAACAAGAGACGGGTCTCTTCTAATTGTAATTATCCTTTCTTTTTTGCTTGTGTTCAGTGTACATGTTGAAACTAATGCATTAAGACCGTTACACTTAGTATTCACTTTAAAATCCCAAACAGCTGTTGTTTTAGGATGGAGTTGATGTAAACATTGCCAATGTGATTTGCGGAGTGATGGAGTGCAGCTGTGTGTAGTGTGATCAATTTGGGTGTGTTTTTTTTTGTTTTGTTTTTTAAAGGGACCTTTCTCTAGAAGGAAACATGACTTGGGAGAGGACAGCTTTCTAGCTTTCTTCAACTTGTGAAATAGAAAAACTAATATTTCCAATGTTCCATATTTATGATTTTCTGTTGCTTTTGTTTTTAGAGACTTTAACTTTTTTATCACTGTAGTAGGTATTCATCTTAACAGAGAAATATATCTTAATTTATTTGTGCATTGGTGGTTTGTAGAATTGCTCTGGAGTCATGGTTATTTTTCCTTCTACCTATATTGATGAATGTTATTTTTTTCCCCACCCCAATCTGCTCATTCCTGTACCACCTGGGAGAGCCCTGCACTGGGACCAGTCTGCTGCCGAGGAGGAAGTGGCCTCAGTCTGCTGTTACTAAAGTGAATGTCGCTTTGCTGCACTTGGTTATCGAATGCGGTTGGAGCTCAAAAAATTACTATAACCAGTTCAGTAAAACCAATGTTTACTGACTTGCTCTTAATCTATGTTGCTCTCTGTTTAGAAGTTTTTATTAAGCGGAGATGAATGTTTTTACTCTACTGTCCACAGATGAGGATATTTATACCCACTGTAACTTTTGTAAATTCTCCAAAGCACCTGAAGTTCATACTGTTGTTTCTGCAGCTGTTACTAAACTTGGGAAAATCTCAGATGGAAAATTAAGGGTGAACCATCTTGTGCTGCTGGTGATGGTGCCTTTTTTTTTTTTAGGGAGAGTGAAATGCTTTATATACTATGAATGATGACCATACAGCTTACTGTGCACAGCTCCTCCTGTATATACATCTCAATGTACATATAATACTTATCTCCTAGACTTTTCTGACCAAACCGTTTTTAGCCAGGCAATATGGCTCCATCCATGCTGTCAGACCAAGAAATTTCAGTATTCAAGATGATTGTACATTTTGTGAATGGAAAAAAAAATCTTCTTTATATCCAGAATGTTTTAACTGCACATAGTGAGGAGGTAATTACTTTTATGAAATTACAGTTTTCTCATCTATGTATGTCTGACTTTTATTACAGTCTTTGCTAAGTTATGGAAAAGAGGGAGATTTTTTTGTGAAAGTTCTCATTTTTATCTGTTCTTTGCATTTGAAGTTTTATTTTTACATTTAATTTAATATTGACAAACTAAATCAAAGTTAATCTATCATTACATATTCACCGGTAAATATTCTGAAAACACTGCACAAATTGCACACCCAGCCTGAGGAGAGATATCTGTAGCAACCGGGTTGAATTGTTGCTGTTGCCTTTTAGAGTCTGATTAAATACTCAACTATAATTTTAAGCCATAACACCTGAAGTGTGCTTAGAATGTTTGACAGTTTTTGTAGTTGTTTTAAATTTGTCGTTAACTCTACTGGCGCGACTCGTATGCATCTGTCCTGTTTGTACTAAAACAAAACAAAAATACATTGCACTTATGATAACTAACATAAATGCAAACACATTTTCTCCAAAACTGCTATGCAGCTGATCTACATTAATTTTAGATCTGTTTAATACATGTCTTTTTTAAAGTATAGCCCTCTGTGTTTAAACCACAGATGACAAGCTAAAGTAGATATTCTGTTATTTATGTTGCTTTTTTAAAAATGTCCTTATGGTATGATTGAAGCACAATGTTATTTCTTCTCTCAACAGTGATCAAAGTTCAGAGGGTTTTTTTAATGCTTGTTTTCAGTAGGGAAAAAGTGGCAAGTTGTTTGCTTTGTGGATTACCATCTTGATTATGGGGTTTATATGAATATGTGCTTGTTAGTTGGTCTTGCTGTTTACTGGAACAGTGGTTTCTTTGAGACCATCTGATTAGTGTCTCATGCTTTCCTGTAGGTAAAAATCCAAATCTGGGCTTATCAAAGTTGTTATAAAGGAAACACAGACCAAAAAAAAAAAAATATGTAGTTCTGAAATTTTATTTTGGTACTTCTTTGCAAATTCTGTAAACTAGATCAAACCATTCTTCTAGTAAACAGCTTGGAAAATGTAGTTTTTAACCATCAGAGCAACTGTCAATCATCATTCATTAGGGGAAAATCTGTTTATATTTGGAGTTTGTTTTGTTACTTTTATTTTCTTGCAATTTTGTAAACTTACTGCAATCTTTAATTAAACTAATATACTTTAATCATTAGTGGTGTTTTATTCAACTTCTAGCATTTCGTAGAAGTTGTCCTGCAAAAATGCCTTTAATAATAATAATTTCAATATTTAGTTCTAGGTCAATTTGATCTTATTTTATTTGCATATAAACAACAGAAGAAAATACCAGCCAAAGGAAAACACAGGAATGACTTTAAGTCTAAACTAGTTTTGCATATTTTAAAATCTAAGCTACCATTTAATAACAAATAAATGTTTTGTACTGCAGCAACACAATATCATATCAATATTTTCAAAAGTTAATGGCTAAATTAGACCTTGATTGATTGATGTTTCCAATATTTGTTTAACTGGCAAGAAGCTGTAGAGACCCCCTGCATTTCTGGCTTACTGGCAACTTCGTCGGTTTGGAGATATTTTTCCCTCTTGCGTCGATTGACCAGTAGGTGGTAGTGTGTGACACGTTAAAGTCCAATGAAGTGGCTATACCACCCCATAACAAACACACCATTTTGTAAAAAGGAAAATGCTGGTGTTGTTGTCTCATTGGGATTAATGAATACCAAATAACCAGATTAGAAGTGTAGTCCAATGGAGTTGGATTTCACAGGCTTTGTTACTGACTCACTGCTTCATTACTCTGTTATTTCATATTTGACCTTGCAGTCTGTCAAACTTTGAAATCAGGAGGTACATTGTGAAAATTCCCTCGGTCAGTATAGATTTTTATGCTGTAATTGTCTTTAGAGCAAATTCCTACTCACTATGGTCATTTATAAAACAAATTGCCTGCTGTACAAGACTGACATAAGCAGACTACCTGAAGATACATGTGGTCAAGTTATTCTATTAATGGGGTTTTTCTTCCTGACGACATGGGCATATTCTGACATGGGACAATTCCAGGATTCATTGGGCTCAGATTGACCACCACCGAGTCTGGACCGTAACCCCTTTGGGAATCTTTGGGTTGTGCTGGCTGAAACTTTGATCTTGGTGAAAAATAAATGGAAATAGATCTTGTAGCATTGTGGCAAAAAGAACAAAATCCCCCAACAAGATCAAGATAGTGTGTCTTTAAACTTAACCATGATTTTGTGGTCTGAGGAATAGTGTTGATCTGGGCTTCTATAATAATAAAAACCCACTTATTACTTATTTTCAGATTTCTTTAAACTGAAACTAAATTTGTATTTAAACATTTTAAGTATTTCAATGTATTATTCATACCATGCTCAAGACTTCAGGGGATTTGTTAAGAGAAACAAAAAGTTGTGGAGGCTCTGCCTGATGCAACAGCAAAGCAATCTCATTTTGGCAGTGTTTTGTTATTGTGTGAGTGTGCCTTTCATCAACACTTTTGGTATGACATTTGATAATTTTTTATGTTTGAGATGGTCATAAATGTGCTCATAAAATGTGTCTCGTTTTAAAAGCAGAGAAGAGAGTTTTCTCTTTTATTCTATTGAATGCTTTTACATAGCACTACATTCCAAAATAAAAGCTCAGAATCACTTTTGAAAAGTGCTCAGCTCAGCTGACTTTTAATTTAATTTTTTTTGTAGTGTGAGATTAACTTCTTTGGAGGAGTTTTTTAAATAAGTGGTGTCCATAATTTTGGAAGGGATGAAAAATAACTGTCCTTTGAAGTCTTTGGCAGACTTTACGTGACCCACCTATTTAGAGAGGGTTGCTGATTTTTGTGGCGATCCCCACTTTATTTTTATTTTTTTACTTTAAGAAAAAGTGAAAGTTAAATTTAAACTGAATGTTAATTCTGGTTATTAGGTTCTTACTTAACAACTCATCACATATTTTCTGAAGTACACATGATTGACCATGTGACACATGGTCAATCATGTGTCACATGATTTAATTGTGATAATATTGTGTTATAAAACCTGCAATACTATTAAACACATTGTTTTGGTTCTTTTTAGAGTTCTTTTGTATTCTAATTAGGACAAAAGTACTCAAAATTGGGAGAACAGGGATCTTTTAAAGTTTCTTTTAAAGACTCGTGTTATGTTTATGGTTTTTGTCTAAAGATGTGTTTATGTGTTCAGTATGATGCAATGAAGCACTTAAATGTTCAAACATCTTCCTTACACTGTCATGTTGGCAGGGCATCATACAGTAAATTTTTTATTAAAACATATTTTAACATAAGGTTCGGTTTAAAAATTATTTTATATGAAACAATATAAAATCATTTTTAGATTGTTTATCATTTTTACTGATTTACTATGGATTCATATCGCTCGTTTACTTTTAATGTGCTAGTTTCCGATATTCCCCTAAACGCACCATCAAGCTTTCCTTTATCTGCCGCGCACGCGTAGGGCGCACTTTCAGACCGGCTCGCTCTTTCTGCGCTCAGCATCAAGAACATGGCTGACGTGACAGCGGTGGGGGAAGAGAAACTCAGCAAAAAGTGAGAATATCTCCTTACTACCAAGCTTTTTAAGCTTTAGGTGTTTCCTAATCTATAGTCTTTTCAGCAAGGTTGTTGCTCTTTCGTTAATAAGGCCCGCATTAATCTTGCTATACGAAATCTTGTGACATCTAAATGAAGGTCCCATATGGAGGCACGCTACAAGACCTACACATCCCATATTTAAGTTCGCTGCTCCTTCTGGTAGTTGTAGTCCACTACGGTGACGTAATCAAGTCTCGTTCGGAAGTTTGCGAACAGAAAAACTACAAAATTTATTTCCGGATTTCAACATGTTGCCGGATTCTACTTTCTCCCGTAAAAATTAGATTTATAATAGTGTATGTTGCTACCTTGTTTGTATAAAACGTGGAGACAACCTACGCCAAATCCGTTTTAAGGATCTTGTATCTATAATAAAATCTAAAACATTTTCATATTATTATTATTATTTATTGTTGTTGCTATTACCGTTATTATTATTGTTGTTATTACCCTGAGGTCTTGAGTTGTAGAATTTAGTTTTGCAATTAGCTTTTCCCTTCCTGGTGAGCAAGTACCACCGTTGATGCTCCCCTCTGTCTTTGCATGTATATGTTTTCTCAGGTCTGTCTGCTGACTGGTAGCTCAGCATGCTGTGTCTGGTCAGGGCTGCCAGGCAGCAGCTGTGTCAAGCCTTTGCTGTCAGAGGACAGTGGTTAAAATATGCATCCCCGTGTTCAGCTGCAGCCCCGGCTCAGTTTCACGGAATACGATGGAGAGGTGACAAAAGGTTGGTGGCTTTTCCGTTCCTGTGTGAAAAACAACCAACCTTTTGTCATCAAACTAGATCTGGTCTCCTTTGTAACTATTCTTCTTGTCGACACCAGACTACAGTAAAAAGCAAGGGGACTTTGTATTGTTGATGTTTTGTTAGTGAACATGTGTTGTTTTTTTTTTTAAAGGGCTGAAAATCTTTTTAGAAAGTCTAGTTCATTTATTGTGTTTTTATTATTTCAGTGAGCTGAAGAGACGAATGAAAGCTGAGAAGAAAGCGGCTGAGAAAGAATCAAAAGCAAAGGATTTGGCGGAACAAACCAACTCCAATAATGCCAATGCACAAACAGCCAGTGCCCTGGATGATGAGACACTCGATCCCAATGTAAGATGGTCACAAATCACCATTAAATACACACTTAGAATGTTTCCTTTTGCAAGCACGTTTCAATATTAGTCAAAAAATTATTAAACTGGGTGTGCACTTCTGAAATTGAAACTGAAAGAAACTAAGTGAAACAATGAGAGTTTAGACATATATATGCACTGATCTGCCCTTCAGGCACTCTGTTTAAAGATGAAGATAACTTCATTTCATTTTTTTTATATAAGATAAACTAAACAAGAAGTTAAGAAAAACCGAATAATTCCTGGCTTTCAAACAGTTGCCAAATACTAAGATAACAAATATAATCTACTGCTTTCTGTCTGCACTTCATTGCCCATTATGACTCTGCTATATGATTATTATTACCTTCACAAGTATTTTTTTTTTTTAAATAAGCAAATATGAAAGTGATAATGGTCACCATCACAAACTCTCATTCCACTTGGCATTGAGACTATTTTCATGCTCATAGAACATCCTGACATTTTCACAACATGAATTATCTTCAGTGTGGGGTGGTTGTTTTTATGACTTTCATTGTGAGAACATATTTCTCTCCTGTGTGCCAGAAGTGATAACATTGGTGTGCCTAAGAAAGCCCAACTCAAAAAGAAACTGAAAGAATCGAAGCTAAGTTGTATTATTGAAGATCTATTCAAATATACTAGCCCATTCTTTATTAAACATTTTTACATGTTTAAAAAAAGAACAAAGAGCCTTTGATAATACACACCACTGCATTGAGAGTAATCTTGTAAACTATTTTAATTACTTTTTTTCTAAATATGAAATATTTGAAACTCAGGGTGGATATTTAAGGCTTTTATCAAAGCAATTATTTTTATACAAAATTTTTAAAATCTTCTAAATAGGAAGAAATAGAAAAAATAGAACTTCCTGCAGATAATTCAAATATGCAACTAAATGCTATTTATCTTGTCATTAGCTCAACATAATGTGTACAGCCTGCAGTAGAGATTTGCAAGCAGTGTACAGGAAGTAGGTCACAACTTTCCTACAGAACATGCTTCACGCTGGCTAATAACATGCTTGTGTAACAGCAATACTTCAAGATCCGCACCCAGGCCATCCAGGAGTTGAAGGGCACAGCTGAGGACCCGTACCCACACAAATACCATGTAGACTTGTCACTTACAGACTTCATTCAGAAATACAACCACCTGCAACCTGGGGATCAACTGAGTGATGTTCTCGCTGTGTCAGGTACCAGGAAGACTTTATGATCTTATCCTTACCAAAGTAAACCAGCCTCATACCCTTTGTTAAACTTAAATATTTGGCAGGACGAGTTCACGCCAAGAGGGCTTCTGGTGCCAAGCTGATCTTCTATGACCTGCGTGGTGAAGGAGTCAAGCTGCAGGTCATGGCAAACTCAAGGTATGCCATCTGGAGCTTTCATTGAGTGAGGTTGTGGATTTGTTTGACAACATTAACCTCACTTCTTTGCCTTTTTGGGTTATTCTGGCAGGAACTACAAGTCTGAAGAAGCGTTTGTGGCCATCAACAACAAGCTGCGGCGTGGCGACATCATTGGTGTCCGTGGAAATCCTGGAAAGACCAAGAAGGGGGAGCTGAGCATCATTCCCATTGAGATGACCCTGCTGTCACCATGTTTGCACATGTTGCCCCACCTCCACTTTGGCCTCAAAGACAAGGTAATTCACAACATACTGGTCCTGAGCATTGCTGAGTATGAAACTTGTGTCTCCATCTTTGCAACACGTGTGACGGGAACATTTCTGCCATCCTACTATAGTGTTATTCTATATGTAGTTAAATATGTTTGCAGGAGTTTAGTATTTATACCTGCTTTGTGATGGATTTATTTTAGATTTTTTTCTCACTTCTCTCAAGTTTGAAAGATACCAATATTTTACATGTTTCTGAGCTATTTTTTTTTATTTTTTTTTATGTAGCTCCCAACACTCTCCACAGTCCCTTAGCTTTGCAGCAGCATCAATAAAGTGCCATAAGATCTGACATTTCTTCTGGTTAAAACTAGTTGTGACAACAAAAAAGCACTGAAGCTCATCATTGTTTAATGTCTCAGAAAACATGAGGGTACTTGACTTTCCTTTACCACCAAAGACTTATCAAGTTGGTGGGGTGTGTGATTTTTATTTCTCTTAAAGGAAACTCGATTCCGCCAGCGCTACTTGGATCTGATTCTCAACGACTATGTGCGGCAGAAGTTCTTAACTCGAGGCAAAATCATCACATATCTGCGAAGCTTTCTCGACCAGATGGGCTTCCTGGAGGTTAGTTGTGTTTTGGGTTTTAGAAGTTGATTGTGCCACACAGCTAACCTGCTAAACCACATATCACAGCCTAAAGCTTAGCTGGATAAAAAAAAAAAAGCATTTGTGCAGACTTTTCTTTGTCACTTCCTACATTTGAAAGGCAGCAGTGTTAACCTGCTGTCCTTAATATCTCAGATTGAGACACCAATGATGAACATCATTCCTGGAGGAGCAGTGGCTCGTCCTTTCGTTACCTACCACAACGAGCTGGACATGAACCTCTTCATGAGGATTGCCCCTGAGCTTTACCACAAGGTAAAATGCTGTGAAAACTCAGAATTCTCTTTTAAAAAGTGACTTTCACAATAACCACTTTTAGGAGGTTTGGGGAAAACAAAAAATCAAAAGCTTCCATTCTTGTTTTTGAGCAGTGGAGCTTTTTGTGCATCCTGTACTTCATGTTTTCTTCACAGATGCTGGTGGTTGGTGGCCTGGATAGGGTGTATGAGATCGGTCGTCAGTTCAGGAACGAAGGAATCGACCTCACTCATAATCCAGAGTTCACCACCTGTGAATTCTACATGGCATATGCTGATTATCACGACTTGATGGAAATCACAGAGAGACTTCTTTCAGGTAACTGCAAGGCCTTTTTGACAAAATTGTTTCTTCAGAGCTGTTATTTAGGAACACTGGATTTTTCCCCACTCTATTATCTTTAGTATCTTGAACCATTAAAACATACTTAAAGTGAGAAAATTGAAATCAGTGCAAGTCTATTACCAAGTTAGAAATATCATTGCTGTGAATGGCTCTTAAATATGTAGCATTCTACCAAAGATTGCATCCAAGCAGTGATTTTGCTCTACTTGACGAGATGGCTGAAAAAACTTATCACAACATAAGGTTTTTATATCAGTCTGTTGAAAATTTATTATTTTTTGTTTTAAATATCTGAAATGCAGCTAAACTGGTGCTGTGATCTTTCCTCTTTAATCCACAGTTTCCTCTCAAGCTGCTGTTCAATTTTCTCCTTTCGCTCCACTGCGTTCTTTTTATTTTTAACCAGTCAGGAGGCACAGTGGCAAAACCCGAAACTGCTGCTGTGCAATTGCTCCACAGGTTGTTGCTAGGTAACCAAAGCATGAATGAATTAGTAGATGCCACCAATCTTGCTCAGCTACTCATGACAGGTTGTATCGCTAAAATCTTTCCTGTTTACATCCCCCAGAATGCTGTGCGGTTCTGGGTTGAATTTCAGTGAAATTATTCAACATTTTTATCAGACACATTATCCATTGATACTAATCACATATTCATTGTGATTAGTATCGATTTATTGTCCAGCCCTACTTAACAGCATGAAACATTTGAGATTGAAGCTGTTGGAACATTATCTTAGGTCCTGTCTGACTGGCTATAAACTTGAAGATTAATCGGTTTTTAACCAAAATAAGTTAAGTTCTCTACTGCAGGTTCTAAATTACTGTTAATAACTGTTTCACATAACTCCTTTTTAATTGGTCTGAAACAACAATTCAACTTTGCATTGTAGAACAGGTTAGGATTCTACCTGTGACTAAATAAACTAACAGATTTAAACAAAAACTGTTCTTACTTTGATAGTAAGAACGGAGTTAGAATATAAACTAACCAAAAGTGATGCTAACTCGGATGGATGTTTTTTTTCCATTGCTTAGAGAGGACTTTTTTGTTTTATAAAATGTGAGCTGTTTTTATAAATCCATAATTTTACTAATCTTTTAAACTTTATGAAATTGAGTCAATTGACATCTACTATAATCAGTGCCATACTGACCATCCTGACTGTGATTTAATAGGTAGAATTATCTACACATTTTGTGACGAGTATATGGGGAGAGTGCAACAAGACATTAAATACAAATTTTTGATGCCTAAAATTGTTGTCTTAATGCTGGTTCTCAAGGGCAACATTTTCAATATTTTCCTGGTTCCTCACAACTGAATCAGATGAATGGTTTGCTACCAGGTCTTGCTGGGCCTTTTAATACTCGCTTGTTGTTGTCCCATAGATTTCATATATCATCTCAGACACAGACATGCTATAAAACACCTGTCCCCGTCCCAATGATTCTATATCTATTTCAGGAATGGTGAAGCACATCACCGGAGGATACAAGGTGACTTACCATCCTGATGGTCCAGAGGGCCAGGCCTATGAGGTTGACTTCACTCCTCCATTTAAAAGAGTGAGCATGACACACGCTCTGGAAAAGATCATGGGAGTTAAATTCCCTCCAACGGACAGCTACGACTCCGACGGTATGCAGATGTACAAACAGCTGCCTCAGAAGAATATTATCCAAAGCTGTTCTATCATTTAGTTGACTCAGTTTCTGATAAAGAGTTATTTGTTTTTCAGAGACCCGCAAATTCTTCGACGATCTGTGTGTCCAAAAAGGTGTTGAGTGTCCTCCACCCAGGACCACTGCCCGCCTCCTTGACAAGGTGCGCTGTGATTAAACTTTATTAAACCCTGCTGGGTGTTCCTCGTTTTGTTACTAATGGTTTTGTTCCTTGTTCTGCAGTTGGTTGGAGATTTTCTCGAGGTCACATGCATCAGTCCAACTTTCATCTGTGATCACCCTCAAATCATGAGCCCCTTGGCAAAATGGTAAGAAGCATCAAGCTATTCATTCTACTATTGAATTGCAGTGCTGAGGCTCTCACTGTGACACTCTACTCCATTTCAGGCACAGATCAGAAAAAGGTCTGACTGAGCGTTTTGAGCTTTTTGTCATGAAAAAGGAAATTTGCAACGCCTACACGGAGTTGAACGATCCAATCAGACAGAGGGAGCTGTTTGAGCAGCAAGCCAAGGTCTGTGTGGACTGTCTGTTCTGTTTTGCAATTACACATTAGCACATTGTTTTGCTATAGAACGATTTCCATTCTGTACTCTTGCTCCATACCGACTCTGTAACGCGACTCTTTTTAGGCAAAAGCTGAGGGTGACGATGAAGCCATGTTCATTGATGAGACCTTCTGCACAGCACTGGAATATGGTCTGCCTCCGACTGCTGGCTGGGGGATGGGCATCGACCGTCTCACCATGTTCCTCACTGACTCAAACAACATCAAGGTAACATTGCTCTAAAAAACTAATATAGTCAAAGCTGGGCAAACTTGTTTTGTGTTTTTAGTAATGCAGATGCAATCAACTGAAAATTCTCACCACATTTTGAAATCAGATTTGATGTATTGAGACAGATACAAAAAAATATAGTATACTGCTAACAACACAAGTAGAATACTGCTGATAGTGACTGTTTCTCTATTCATAAAATCACAATATTGTTGAAAGTGTGTAGTTTGAGTGAATTTTATTACAGTTATGATTAGATATATTTTTTTACCCTCATTTTTGAGGGTTCTGATGAAATCAATTAATGAAAACGTTATAGTAAATGCTGAAAGGTTGGTGTCTGGGATGATTCAGTGTGTCGTTGGTTGAACTACAGAACAGGTTTTTTAGCTGTGTAAGTCAATCCGGGTCCTTTTGCTCTGGATATGTAAGCATTTCATGTAAAATGGGAGGAGCTGGTTAAGGGAATGTTCAACATTGTAAATGTCTAAACTCAAATTTATTTGTGGGTTGCTCTTTGGCTTTTGAAAGTACATTTGAGGAAAAACATATGAACTGATGTAAAAACAACATGTCAACACAGTATGAGCCGGTTTGGTGAGTTGGATGTCCTCTACACTCAAATTCACTTTAGTTAAGTCAGGTGTGATCCATCAATGCAAAGAGATATTCTGATTCGTTCTGATCTTCATCTCCAAACAGGAACAAACTTTGACATTATCAGTTTCTCTTCTTCAAACTATTTAACTTGAGATGGGTAAGAAGAGGCAAGCAATGTATTCTTTTAGGACGATTTATTAAAAAGTTATGTATTATGTTAATCAATGATTGCCAGTGTGTGGCATACCCAGAAAAAATGTAAACCAGCTGCATGGTATTGGAGATCTACAACTAAACCACAGAGTGAACTTGGATGGATGGCCTTTTATCTGATCTTTCTTTTTTTTTTTCCTGTGGTCATACATCATTACTTGATTTATTCTAATAAATTTAAAACTAAGAGCTTAAGTTTATTTCTTTCTGTTTTGTAAGGACTAAACTGTAGATGTTTTGGGTTGAAATTATTCCAATAGAGTAAATCATGGAGATATTGGAAAGTTTTATTTTATTGTTGTTATTTTTCAGTTTCAGGTGGTTTAAAATAGTTTGTTGCTAATATGTTGGCATAAATAATTTTCCAGGCTGTGGTTTCACTCAGAAATGACTCCCAAACATCATCAGGGGAAAAGTGTCCTAGTTCATGTACAATCTAAATATAATATTTAACCCTTTACAGGAGGTGTTGCTGTTCCCAGCCATGAAGCCTGACGACAATAAGAAGTCTGCTCCCTCTGAGGAAACTCCTTCCTCAGAGGGGAAGTAGCTGATCCCTCCAGCTACTTCATCTCTGCAGGAGTCCATATGAAGAATTGGTCTTTACCTCACCCTGGACACCAGCAGAGTCCTCAAATTTTGTTTTAGTTATGTTGGTTTGTTAAACATTGGAGCTTATTGGGCAGGGATTCATACGGCGCTGACTGGTATTCGCTTTATTTTTTTATTTCTATTTTATTTCGTCTGCTCATCACACCCGTTGAATCCTCAGTCCTTGAAAGAAGGTTTTAACTCTTTGCCATCCAAACCATAAATATTTGAAATTCAATCAGGAAATGATCAGGAAGTCATTTGATCTGTTGTCATGTCCAAATCTGGTGTTACTTTTATGCATATTCTGAGTTACTGAGGGAATCCTTAATTCTGAATACCAGTATACCAAAATAATATGGATTCACATCTGAACAACAACTCAAACTCTGATGTTTAAAGTGTCCTCTGTATATTCATTTCATTTTTAACTGATCTGCTTGTATTCCTTGTCCAAGATTTCCATGTTGGCTTCCTTAAATTTAATACCTATCTGGCAAGAAAGTGAAATTCTGGGTTTGAATAAAGTACAATTGAATCAGCTTTGTTTTGTTCTTTTCCTACGACTTCTAAGAAATTTATTTTTGATAAATGTATAAATGACTTGAATTTTTGTGGAATCAACCTGCTTTGTATTCATATCAATGGAAATGACCTAGATAAGCCAATCAAAAACTAACAGAAATATTAAGTGTTATTTTTAATATTCGATATGATAAAGATGTCAGAGGAGGACATGCAGCTGTGACCAAGAAAATTTTTTTCACAACCCTGATTTTTGGTCTATATTCAGGCCTGTCTCCATCCATTGATTGATTGTATTCAAATTATTTGAAGACTGGTCACAGGAGCATGTCCAAAAATAAAGGAAGAGAAGTTCCATATGTCGCTAAGGAGGAAGAACTTCAAGAAACCTTTCAAAATGTTAAATACTCATCCTCTAAATACGGCTTTGCGGCTGATGTAATCCAGAGCTTTCCTTGCAGGGACTTAGTCCTAATTATGAGTGTCTCTGGCCTATTTAAGAATGGAGAATTTAAAATGCTTGAGTTGTTAAAAGCACAATACATCATAATGCATAAATATTATTGAATTATACAATTTATCTACATTATTCACTGGAAATTGCAACTGACTTCCATCCATCCGTTGTTTTTCTTAACCACACAAAACATTTTGTTTCAAAGTTCTGCTGTAAGATGTAAAGCTTGCTGTCTAAATTGATTGTGAGGGTGCAAACAATCCGCAGACTTTGCTTGGAAAGGTTTCTTGGTCTTCAGTGAATTATGGGTGATGACACTACAAATAAAAGAAATCTTATTTATCATTATCTAGAACATAAATGTTAATGCAGCAACAAATTTATTATTTTTTTTTTATTGATGAACTAAATAAAATAATAGTGATAATAACAGCAAGACATTTTTTTTAAATTAATATTAATTGACCTTTGGGTCCCACCCTTCAGCCCCTCCTCTACTTCTCCACCATCATTGTCCACACAGGAGCTCGCCACAGTGGGACGGTGCGCGCTCTCGTGGCTCAGTGTGTGTGCGGGGGTGTGTGTGTGTGTGTGTGTGTTCTGCGTTACACTGAGTGAGTGAAGATGGCGATGAGAGCAGCGCTGCGGTGCCTCTCTGTAAACTTTTCTCCCAGGCTGCCGCAACTCTCGTCCGCAGCGCAAGTTTCAGCGACTCGGCTGCTGTGCAGGAGCGGCGCCCCGCGGACTCTGAGCACGACCTCGGGCCAGTGCACAGGTAAAACACAAAAAGGAAGGAATGCAAACCAAACAGAAGAACCACGGAACACGGGGATAAACTCCACTCCCCATGTGGACAGATTCCTCATAATCAGCTTCCAAAAATAAATTACGATATAAGTTATGAAATGGAGGGATAAAAGACAAGAAGGGCAGCTAGACACGCGCTGTTTAATTTGAATGTTTTTTATTATTATTTATTTCTGTAAACTGGTCCACATGTTCCGTACTTTATCTTATTAACCACGAGCTCCTGATTGGGGTGTTAAAGGAAACCTGTGTGCACCACTAAGCAGCCTGTTCAAGCAAATGTCACCCATTTTGCTGCAGTTGTGCAATATAAATATAAACAGAATGATTATCCACCCAGCAGCTGCCATGTCTTACAAGTTTTAAGATCAGAAAAAGCATTTGGAGCATTTAGTCATTTGTATGACTCATGCATCGGCATCTTGCGTCGTCACAAATCTGGTTCAAAACTGTATTTTTCTGCATTTTCTGACGCCAGCTCTGATTATTGCTCCTGTAGGCTTTAGTCTACAGTTATTCCCTCGGGGTGACAGCATGAGCCTGGAAGCACAATGCTCCAACTCAACACTGGGCATGACTGTGAACACAAGTTATTCTTGCTTTTGTGAGTCCTTTTCCTGAAAGCTTAGCTGCATGCACCTGCAGAAACGCACAGTAAGCTGATATTTTATTTTTCTGCACATGGTCTTGCATAACTGAGAGCCCGACGTCCAGCGGTGGTCCATAGTACACATTTTTATTCTTTGTCAACACAGTGGGGTTTTTTTTTTTTCTTGCATGACTAACTGGCTTTGTGAATCACAGTTCATATAACCTTTTCTTAGTACGCAATTATTTTTCTCCCTGTAGCCCTCAAGTTCACTGAGAAGCATGAGTGGGTGCTGGTGGAGAGTGGAATCGGCACTGTGGGAATCAGTAACTATGCTCAGGTCTGCTTTTTAATTAGTCATTCTTCTAATCTTTGATTTATGGCACTCTTTGCTCTGAATTTTCCTGATGGTGGTCTAAAAGCTGTCCAGAGCTGCACTTTGCTCTCAGCAAATCCACTGTATCAGGGTAATTCATTGCTTTATGATTATTCTTTGATAACCACCGAGGAGGAGAGGGAGGCAGATCATTTTAAGTTCAGTCGCTTGATGAGCCGTAGATGTCCAAGCTGTAAATAAAAGCAGAATTTTATTATCCTGAACCTGAATGAAGCAGTTGAGGCATGATTGCTTTTCATGGTGAGTATTTCCTGTGCTAATAAGCCACGACTTCTGAGATAAGACGATCAGCAAGGTAGATTTGAGATGCAGTCAGTAAATATTTTGCAAGTTTTTAGAATTAAGAATTAAATGCAACTTTTAAAATTAAGCACAAAAAAGCCTCTTAAACTAGTTTATAGAAAAATAGCAATCCTTTTATGATGTTCATTGTTTAGATACCTTGTAGTTATTGACTTAAAAACGGTCGTCTGTAAGCACTCCAAAGACAGTTTGTGCTGCCAAACAGACAATAGCTAAAACTTGGGCGTAAACAGCTTGTTTCAACATGTTCTAACTCCAACTGCTTGGTGTTGCTAATACTCAAATTGTGCAGTTTGGGAGCAACACCCAAATGTGAGGTTAGTTATTGTCAGAATAGGTCCTCTAAACAGGAGCTGTTGTTGTAAATCACTTTGTTCATGTTAATACTTTAATACCTAATATGCACGGTGTTTTTGTGGTAAATATATAATCATTATTATTTGATAATTTTAGGAAGCTTTAGGTGATGTGGTTTACTGTGGACTGCCTGAGGTTGGCCAAAAACTTGAACAGCTGGGTAAGACCAGGGAATATACCACACCTGTAGTAAGTGTTTATAGTTGTGCAATAAATGCAATCTTTTGTGTTGTGTGTATTTCTGCTACAGATGAGTTTGGTGCGTTGGAAAGTGTAAAGGCTGCTAGTGAGCTGTACTCACCATTGACAGGGGAAGTGACAGCAATCAACACGGAGCTGGCCGAAAATCCAGGACTCGTGAATAAATCCTGCTACGCAGACGGTAAGTGACAATGTTGCTCATCATAGAATTTTGCTGTTATTCCTATAAACCTGTCCCTGCTTTTGTCACCAGTGCAGTTGAAAAGCTGCCAAAATAGAGCCATATCCAAGTTTTACTTTTAAGATTTGCTTTTTATTTTTCAGGATGGCTAATCAAGATGACCATTGAAAAGCCTGAAGAACTCGATAAGCTCATGGACCAACCTGCTTATGATAAATTTATTAAGTCGCTGGAAGAATAAGTCAACAAATTTCTTGTGATTATTTGCTATGTAGCTGCAATCAAATATTAGCAGACTGGGTTACTAACATTGGCAGTGACCTGCATCATCCTTTGCGGTATTTATTTATGTTATGAACACTTTATAGTGTGCTGCAAAATTTTAAATACCCAGTAACATTTTTCATGTAGAAAGTGGGGATTTTTTTTTAATTCACCAGTGAATCTAAAGGGCCTTTATGCTAAGGTTTGTCAGTATTATTGGATCTTCTTCCTAGTACTTTGCTCTGTTTTTAATTAGTGCATAGATGTATTAAAATGATGGGAAATTCAGTTTTTAATTCATTTATTAAAACACTGAGAAGTCTTTAAGTTTGATTTAATCTGCCTGAAATCTGATGCATTGTATGTTTCAAGAAGGCACAGTATATCTTTATGATGTGTCGCACAGATGTACTCACATCCTGTCGCAGCTGTACAGATGATGACAGGTCATATCGTCTGCTTGTCCTAATTTTAGTTCCACATGCCTTGACCTTTCCCCTTGGTTGAAGATAGGCTGAGATTGCTGAAGCTAGTTGATCAATAATTAATCCAACTGGAATTTTAAACCCATTGACAAAAGCTGCAGTTTGTGCTTTAAGTTAATGATTTTAATTTCTGTCTTCAAAAAACCAGTTCAAACATTTTAAATTACAGATGTTATGCTAAAAACAAACTTTATACTTCCATAGTTTTAGTTTTTCACATTCTGTAAACTGGATTACTCTGTATTTGTTAAAACAACCTGTCTATGTAAAATCCTATTATAAATGCAGAACGCACTCACCACAGTTATTGACATCACTGGTTACTATGAAAAAAATCTTTACTTTATACTTTACTTCTTTATGAACTAACCTAATACTGAAACTTTTTAATAAAGTGAAACCCTTATTTTGAGTAGTTTTATTCAGTGGGAGACAAGTACTGTCTTAAGAGGTAGTTGATTTTTAACAAAAAGACTTGTTATAATCATTATATGTCTTCTTGAAAATGGGAAAGACAAGAAAACATTCAAGAAAGGCAGATGTTTACTGAATCTTTTAAAGCAGGAAACTGCAATATAATGTATCTTCTAAGCTTGCCCATATCTACAATCAGAGCAAAAATAAAGAATTAGAAAAAAACAACCTACAACCCGGAGAAGGTGGAATAAACACCGGGAGAAGAATAGTGAGATGAAAGAAAATGTGCGAACCTCAGTAAGAGCACTGCAGCAAGGCGTGACATGTTGGAGCCTCAAAGTCACCTCCATGCTAGTTAGTGTTGAGCGAGACATCCATCCATCCATCCATTTCCTATTCACCCTTCGTCCCTTACTGGGGTCGGGAGGGTTGCTGGTGCCCATCTCCAGCTACGTTCCGGGTGAGAGGCGGGGT
>CAEGAE010054597.1:0-11628 GCA_903067095.1 Girardinus metallicus
CACTCACACACTCACACCTAGGGACAATTTGGAGAGGCCAATCAACCTGACAGTCATGTTTTTGGACTGTGGGAGGAACCCACGCATGCACAGGGAGAACATGCAAACTCCGTGCAGAAAGACCCAGGCCGGGAATCGAACCCAGAACCTTCTTGCTGCAAGGCAACAGCTCTACCAACTGCGCCACTGTGCAGCCCCATTGGAGACATGACTAAGCTAACTTACAAGTAACTTTTCAGCAAGGTGTAGGAGTTTGTTTGAACTCAATAATTCTGTAATATTGATGAGAAAGTGCTAGTTCCACTGGCAGATCATTTCACTTATAATATGGAGAAAAATGTCTTGTTATAAGTGAAGTAGTCTGCCAGTGGAAGTAGAACTTTCCAAGTTATAAAAGCAACTTTTGAATCAGTTTCAGTAGTGATGGTTCTTTGCTGGGAGTCTGTCAGGTAGCTACATCTTACACACGTTTCTTTATACTTCTTCATAAGGACTTTGATTTCCTTTCATTTTTCATTTATCTCTAGCCTAGCAATAAGCCTGGCCTAATCCACTCATCTTAGTCCAAAACCTAACTGCTAACTCCAAAATACCAATTGTTATGTCCCACAAGGAGCTGGTGGGCCCCACAACATGGTATGTGTTAGGAAAATAGTCCTTACAATGTGTCAAATGCAAAGACATACACAAACCTTAGCAGTCTTTCAAGTAATTCTTTTTTCTGCATGTCCAGTTACACATTAAATAGCATACATTCTGTAATTTTTTGACACATTTTTGTCCCTGAACAGTGAGTTTGCCAAAATGTCTTTTCAGGAAATGATCGTGCAGTTTTCCCAACCAAGCAGAAGCACATTTAGTCTCTTAGTAAATAAAAGTCTTTACTAAAGACTTAGCACAGACATGTGATGGCTGTTCATGTGAGATCCTGCTACACTATCAGTGTCAGGCTACCTGACACTAATGAGTTAGACCTAAATATGAATAATTACCAAGCAAAAAAAAAAGAGTTATCTCTGCATCATCTCTTGTGCTGTAAAACACAATGTTCTTTAGCTTGACTGTGTGTAATATGACCAATAACCAGCAGCTGTTTCTCAAGTTCCTGTTTTCATAAAGATGCAGCATTAAGCAATTCATGAGCAGACATTTCCTTAAAGTATTATTTGTTTTCATTCCATTTCTCAGTTTGCTCCTCCTTCATCTAATTATCGGATTCCCCCGATCCTAAACCAATATGATTGTGAGCAATGTTCATGTTCAAGGGCCAATGCTTTTCTCTCTCCTCCTCTCCAAGGTCTCAAGGTAATCGCCCAGAAGTTTCCAAGTGGAATGACAACCGGCTCCTTCCCAGAGTCGTGCCTGTCCGCTTTCAAATCCTCCAAGGCGAGGAAATCGTTTGTGGCCCGGCAATCAGCACAGGAAGCCGAGAAACGCTGGAGGTTTACATTGGACGAGCTGGATAAGATCCAGGAGCAGATGGAGGAATTGATCATCTCCAGTTACTCAACCAGTAAGACTGAAACCAGGCAGAAACTAAAAAATAAAATAAAGAAATTGAAGGTACAATTAGAAATATGAGAGTTACCGGAAAGCATTTAGAAAGACTTACTTAAGGTCTCCAGTGTAACAATAATTTCTTATGCAGAGTTTCAGTTTATTTTAAGTTTTTGAGCCACTAATTAAGTGTGTACCCATTCCAATTTTAGCTGATACAGATTAATATTATTATTAATTTTTTTTTTCTTTTTGGCTAAAATGTTGATGAATGCAGCCTTTGCATATTGTCACCTTACTAAAACAAATGGTCTAAGTCATTTTTGCCAAAAGTGTATGTTTTTTTATTGTTTTTTTGCCAAAATCGCTTTAGCATTAATTGACTTAAGCCATTATTTTAGGATAGTGAGTATGTGTGGATAGGATCAGTGTATAAGATCAGTTTCTCATGTAAACATCGACCAATCTCCCCAAATTACAGAAATTCGGACCAATTTCTTGTCCAACTGATTTATTGATGCATCCCTATCTATAATGGTCGGATAAAAATGAACTTGTGCATTTATTCATTTGCCAAAATGTAAAAAGCCTTGTCTGCTGTAAAATTTTGCAGCAGATTCTCTATAAAATTCAGATTAAAGGTCAAATTTGTAAGGCATAAAACAACTTTTTGCCTAAAGGAACTTCAAATTATGTTTTGTTTGTTTTTGTTTTTTTTTCGTCCTGCAGGTCAGCTGTCCAGCCGCACATCATCCAGCGGCGGCCGGTCCACGACCTCCAGCCATCAGAGTTCCTCCACAGCCGAGAGAAAGAGCTCCAGAATTCAGAAAACCACACCCTGGAAATGACCCTCCACCCCTCTGCCCCGCCTCTCCTCCTTTAACAACAAGCATACCTCCATCAGAAAGCCTCCTCAGAATTTGTGTTGACGCTTCTGGCTGCAGTGAGCAAACTGATTCCAAAAGGCGGACATTGGTTTCCAATGTTGCTGCGTTTTCATCACTACTGCTCATTTTATCCGCAAATAAAAGAGCTTTTTTGCAATTTTGGAACAAACCATCACAACCACAACAAGGTAGAGTACTCATATATAAACTTAAAAATGAAATTTGCTGTCAAACTATAACCAAAATGTTCCTTGAAGTCTTTTACCTGTTTAAATTACTATTCTGTATTTAGTTATTTTATTTTTTGCATTGTGCCTCAGCTGTAAAAAAGGCGTGTTTGCACTCCAGTTCTAATTCTGCACTCTAGTTCTAATCTGTTAAGATTCTAGCAGGTTTTTTTTTGTTCAGATTTGGCCTTTCTAAAACAGTTTCACTAACGAGTGTCGATGGGAATCAGGAAAATGCTGTGAATTACTGTATCATATGAGCTGTATATATGTTTTAATAGAGCCTGACTCGGTTGCTTAGAAACGTTTAGCTGTTCTTTTAGTGGTTTGTAGCACACTTCCATAAACATACACCACTAGCCGTGATGTGCAATAGTTGCAGCTGTTTTTGTGGTTGGAGTAACACTGACTGACTGACTGAGAATCAGGATGACAAAAGGTGTTTTCCATCATGCAGTATTCATTATCTGGGGCCTTTGTACATTTGTTCACTTTTGTGTTTAGTTCTATTCTCTGTAAATACGTTCACATTCATTGTTTGCAGAGCGCATTTTATTAAAAATCTGAATTTCTTCAAGTCTTTGTTGCAACAAGTGATGTTTAACTTAAATGAAGTGGCTGCATGATTTTATTCATGAATAATGAATTTGCCTTTTTTTTTCCTGAAACATAGTAAACACAATGTGAAAATAATTCTTTAAGGCTCTTATTTCAGCATTGAGCAGACTATCTGCTTTGATGTTGACGTTACATCTTACAAGGATAGGTTTTTGTATGTGAAATCAAAAGTTAATATCTTATGAGTTAGATTTATTTATTAGAGACCCGGGGGAAGACCCAGGACACCCTGGAGGGACTATGTTTCTCAGCTGGCCTGGGAACACCTTGGGGTTCCCCCGGAAGAGCTGGAACAAGTGGCTGGGAAAGGGAAGTCTGGGCTTCCCTTCTTAAGCTGCTGCCCCCTCGACCCGACCCTGGATAAAGCGGAAGAAAATGGATGGATGGATGTAAGGTAATGGCGGTAAAACCGAATTTGTGTTAAAATGGCCTGCCATAAAACCTCATTTCCGACGTCCATCATGGCGCTTCGACTAATTAAGTGACTAGTAGTAAAGGGTTTATTGCTAAATAAAAATGTCACTGGGGGAAACGAGGAAAACATCGTGTAGTCGATGCTCGTCTTCGTTTATTAGGAATCCAGTTCAGCATGTCGCAGTGGCTTCAGCTTTATAAAACTGAACAATTTGTTCGGTTACTTACATAAATATCTATAAATTAGACCAGAAATAAAGATGGGGGCGTTTGTTGTGTGAAAGATATTGAAAGTATTTATAGTTAGAGCAACTTAGATAAAAGTGAAGTTAGGTAAAAGCTATATTACTGAAATCGGTCTTGTGAGATCAAATTTGTAAAATGATGGCATTCAAAGTACACTTTACAATTTTCCTTTTTTTGTCTAAAGGTAAACACTTGGATGAATCGCTCAAGATCTTTATGGGGAATTACTCTTTCAATCCTTGGAAATGTTCTTGAGGTGATAGAAGACCGACTTTATTATTACGCATATAATAACACCATGTCGCTATATGTCTTTCACAAAACCGGAGCTAAAATGCATAATCATTTTCACAGTATTTGTTGAACAATAAGTAAAACAACAGTAATTCTTCATTTTCTGAGATACATTTTTATTGTCTTTGTTTTATATTTGCAAATAAAACTCAAAAAGTACATGGAAGGCCTCAAGGCTTCCATTCTGTTCTTTTAGTACGGGTTCTTGAAGGTGTGGTTCATAATGACCTTCAGAGCCAGCCATGTCTCATTGGCAGTGGGAACAATTTGATTGGCAGGGAGGATGAAGCCAAAGTGGCCTGTGTCCCTCAGTTCAAAGGTGTAGGAGTACTTGATTCCCTGGTTGTAGGTCCAGTCGATGGAGCCCCCACTAGATTGGTCTGCAGTGAAAACAAAGGTACTTTTCACAATTGTTGTTTGATTTCCTGAAACTTGAATGTGTCACTCTGGCTACCCAAATCAAGTTATGTTGCTGAAAACTAGCTTAAGAAGAAAACATTATATTAGTTATATTGACACACCGAAACACTACTGGTACTGATAGAAGTTTCTTGTATACTGTGAGTCTGAATTGTTGTGTACACCTGTTTGCGCGCAAGTATGGGGTGCTGTTTGTAAAATTACACTGGAAAAAATGAACTGCAGTATTTTGGTTCTGATAGCCTGTCTTGGAGGAACAAATGTGGGTGTTCATTTTTCAAAGTCAACATGTTATTCAGATATTTATAAAAATCAGAATCCCAAACCAAATATTTAATTCACAAGCTGAATATTTAGATTATATACTATATGTACCTTTCAAATTATGTTTAGTTTTCAAATATTTAGTTAGGAAGCTAAGTATTTAGTTTCCAAAATAAGTATTTAATTCCCAATTGAATGTTTAAGTGTGAGCTAAATATTTATTTTGTATACTAAACGTTTGATTGCAAATTTTTTATTTTGTAAACTAAATATTTAATTTCCAAGCCAAACCTTTTTTTACAAACTAGATACTTAGCTTGCTAACTAAATAATTAGATCACTAGCCAAATATATACCGCAGACTTAAATGTTTAGTCTGGAACTGAATATCTAGTTTGCAAATTAAATATTTAGCTTTATAACTAAGAAAACAAAGTTTTTATACTAAATATTTAGCTTCTGAGTTAAATATTTAGTGAAAATATGACTTAGTAAAATTAACTCCTACTTTTTTTTCCCAAACCTAGAAATTGCTGTTAATTTTTTACTGTGTAACTTTACAAACAGCACCTCATGCTAAAGAGGACATAATCTCTTATATTTATAAACTACACAAGCTTTAGCAAATGCACAATGAAATTTACTGTGGCCAAATGTCTTGGGGACTCACAGATAGTCTTGATGATGCTCCCATATACGTAGCTGGTGCCATACAAGGAGGCCAGAGCAATGACTGTCTTTTGAGCAACTTGGTCCTGCAGAATGAAATTGATCATAGTTACCAAACAAAAGAGCTTCAAAAGTATACAAGAGATCTCACATAAATGTTCTTGTTTTGATTAAGAATAACAGACTTTTGTGCAAAGGACTAGAGCAGAAGTGTTTCTACCAGCTCAGCCTGGTCTTTGGCAGGTTCCTTGGTGTAACCGTAGGGGTACAAGAGCATCTGTGAGTAGGAATGGATGGAGATGAAGGCCTTGATGTTGCCGTGTGACCTCACAAATTTTACAATGGACTCGACTTCAGGCTCAGAATGAGCCATGGTTCCATGATAGGTCTCTAAGCATGGATTGTTGCTGGAACCACGTCCTAAATGTTTTAAGCATCAGAGAACAAAAAAGACAGACAAAAAGTTTGAGATAATTTTACGTGGATTAAATTGAATTAAGTTAAAAAATGCATCATGGAATTTGTGAGATCTAAAAGAATGTCACACCAATTTATTGATAAGACACTGCACAACATTAAAGCTGATCAAAGTGTTGCCCAGGGTTAGATAATATATAAAATAAATTAAATAAGAATTAAAATTAAAGTTTTACTAACCACCATTTTTCCATCTGTTATGCTGATTGGTATAGTTTAGGGTTAGTGCAATTAACTTTTTAGTTTTGTTCATCACCAATTGTTTGAATTTTCCTTTTGAACAAAAAGTTCTACCTCCAAACCCAGCATTCCAGTTCCGGTTCAGGTCCACACCAACACACCTGGAGCCCCGATTCTGCTTCCTGTTCTTACGCCACATTCGGTTCTGGAAACAACAGAGAAACTGTTTGATAGTCTCTTTTTTGTTTTTCTTTTCAGTTGTTCTCTGCTCATGTGTACTTGATCTGACATGTTAGTGAAATGATAAAGTTCCTAAAAAGAAGCATATCTTCAGTTGTCTAAAGAACAACAGGGTCCTATAATTTATATCTAACTGTGCCCGTCTCACATCGGTGTGGGTGAAGTGGTATCCATCAGGGTTGACCACCATCTCTAAGAAAATATCCATTCTGTTAAGGATTTCAGTGAGAGCAGAGTCTGTTCCGTATTCTGTCACAATCTGCGAACAAAAAGCAACAGTAATAAATATTACAGCAGTTTTTTTCTGCTGAAAGGCAACAGGTACTAAAATGATCAAACCACCTTCTTGGCGAACACAATGCCACTGGCCTGAGTGACCCACTCTCTGGCATGGATTCCAGTGTCGATCCAGATAGCGGGACGGTTGCTCCCACCAGTGCTGAACTGTAGAGACAAGAAGCAGAAGCAGAACTCAGGCACAACAAAGCACAAATGATAAATGTGTTGGTTGTGAGATTTCCCTTTCCATTTGAAGTCATGGTTTGGTTTTGAAAGAGACTAGACTTTCTGAAATGTCTTCTACCTTGAGAACATTAAGCGGACGGCCCTCGTAGCTCTGACCGATCACCGTCTTGCTGACCAACTTTGGATTCTCAGCCACTAGCATGTCCTGGAAACTGTAGATCTGAAGGGAAGTCAAAAAGATTAACACTTACTCTGAAGTTGAATTTTGGAATCTTTAATGCCATTTTTATTATGTAAGACAAAACTAGGGCTGTATAATTATATTGATTCTACAATATTTATCGATTGTCTCCTCAGCCCTCCTGGAAAGTATCGATTTTTCATCCACTAGTATCCATACATTAAACCATGGGGGTCCAGAGGCTTATACAGGTCTTTTTAACATGTCTGATTTGTGACAGCGTAGCAGCAAGACTCTGCCTCCCTTTGTCTCACTTTCAACTTGTGCTTAAAGTGCACATTATAAACTACACACCAGTTTTTAAATTTGGTTAATAGGCCAAGTAAAACCGGAGTTATGCTAAAATAAGTAAACCATATTTTTCAGAAAAGAAGAGCAATGTCAAAAACCGGCTTTTCTGGGAATTTGACAAGGAATGAGCTTCCAAACGTAAAATATGAAACAACATTAGATTCCTTTGTTTTTGGAAATCTCAAATCTTCAACAAATAATGGTGGGCTGTATTTTGTTGCTAAAAAACAAAGTAAAGTTGCTCAAGTAACCGTGAAAGTGAAGCGGGAACGGAGTAGCAGCGCAAACAAACTAGCGGCAACAGCAGTGAGATTGCGAAATTGATGCAAGGTTTGGATATCGGAGCAATCGGTGGCATCCACTTCGTAATTTGTTTTTAGCTTAGTGGTTTCAGTTTTGCATATAAAGGATTATGTTAAGAATGAACACGCAGCAGGCAGTGGCTCTCTGTTTTGAGGTGGAAGACAAAGAGGGGAAACTCGCAGCTGGAGTCTGCGGCGCAGTGAGGATTGCCATGATGACGATGGCGGATTGATCGTTTTTATTAGCAACTGACAAAAGGATTTTGGTCCACCGTCCGGCATCTTGAGGAGTGGGGGGGAAGCAGTGCAGCACCAACACTGTTTATAGTGGGGATGGTGTGCTGCTGACCTCAACTCGGGACATTGTGGGCCGGTGGGCAGAATACTTCAAAGACCTTCTCAATCCCACCAACATGCCTTTATTTGAGGAAGCTGAGCCTGGGGACTTTGGGTCGGGCTCTCCGATCTCTGGAGATGAGGTCGCTGAGGTGGTTAAAAAGCTCCTTGGTGGCAATTACAGGGGTCACACTCTTAAGCCTCCCTGGCAAGATCTATTCAGGATCCTGGAGAGGAGGGTCCGTTGGATAGTCAAACCTCAGATTCAGGAAGAGCAATGTAGTTTTCGTCCTGGTTGTGGAACACTTGGACCAGCTCTACACCCTCAGCAGGATCCTGGAGGGTGTATGGGAGTTCACCCAACCGGTCTACATGTGTTTTGTGGACTTGGAAAAGGCATTCGACCGTGTCCCACAGGGAGCCCTGTCGGGGGTTCTCTGGGAGTATGGGGTACCAGGCCCTTTGATAAGCGCTGTCAGGTCCTTGTATGACTGGTGTCAGAGTCTGATCTGCATTGCCAGCAGTAAGTCGGGCTCGTTTCCGGTGAGGGTTAGGGTTAGTTGAGGTGGCTCGGGCATCTGGTAAAGATGCCTCCTGAATGCCTCCCTGACAAGGTGTTCCAGGCACGTCCCACCGGGAGTGGCCCAAGGGAAGAACCAGGACATGCTAGAGGGACTATGTTTCACGGCTGGCCTGGGAATGCCTTGGGATTCCCCCGGAAGAGCTGGAACAAGTGGCTGGAGAGAGGGAAGTCTGGGCCTCCCTTCTTAAGATGCTACCCCCTCGACCCGACCCCGGATAAGCGGAAGAAAATGGATGGATGGATGGATGGAAAAGAGTATCAGAGCCTGAGAGCACGATGAGATCCTGGTAGTCTGAGAGGCAGCTACTCAGAGATCCAAGCAGGAGAATGGCGGCTCTGTGCAGCTGCAAGGAGTCGATCACTATGGGGTGAGGCAGAGCCACTCCCCCAGCAGCTGGTAGTAAACAGTTTACAGTCACGGCTAACTCCGGGAGCCAAGGTAGAAAAGCCTTTTTCCTATAGTCCAAAAGACCTTTTTTACTTTGTTCCCCCAAAAATTTACAAATTTTTTGTCATCTTGTTTTGACCTATGGTGTTTTGTCAAAAATTGTATATAAATGAATGAGGAATTGAATTCATTTTCATTCTAATAATGTTGTAACACTATATTGCTTACAATATTTTTACATTAGTTTAAGAAATGTACAGTATATATCGTCACTCTAAATTATAAAAACTATTTATTATGAATATTGAGTTTCACAGTAAAAAAATTGACATTTTTCCAAATTGGATTTTATGTTTTTCTGTCACTCAAGGTCCAAAATGCAGCCGTAGTATGTACAAAAGAAAAAAATAAGGCCATGCATTTGCACATTGAGAGATAATCTCCCCATTCAGCTACCAGATCACTGTTGAAACTTTGAGTGTTATGTCAAATCCACATGAATTAAATAACAGGAACTAATTTTCTCACCACAAGGATGTAAGGAATATGGTGTGCTTGGATCCATTATGTCCAGCTGTAGACTCTAAGTCTCTGTCCAGTTAGAACCAGGTATTGTGTAATTGGTGCTTTTAAGCAGTTAATTTAATCCAAGTCTATAGAACAGTTACAAAATGTCACCAGAATCACTCTGTCCCTCTAAAATAGTTCAGAAAATCGTAAAAGTGTATCCAATCGTATCATTCGCCAAATATCATGATATATATCGTATTGTGGGCAGAATATTGTGTATTGTATTGTGAGATTATTGTATTGCTACATCCCTAGACAAAACTAGATGCCATAATGATAAACATTCTCCGTCTAATATTCAGCTCTGCGAATACACTGATAATGAACTTAAACTAACCTCACTGAGGGTGTGGTAGTTGGTGTAGTCGAAGCTGTCAGTGTTTCCAGCAGGAACGGTGGACTTCATCTGCCTCTGCTCCTCATCCAGCAAAGCCTGCAACGTAGCCTGGTTAAGTGATGCTTCAGACACAAAGAGTATGATGGAACACCAACGCGGTTTCACAAACCTCGCCCTATAGAAGGTTACACTACATATTGCCGAGTTTTGTAGCGTACCTGTAGGTCTTTAATCATGGTGAAGTACTTGATGCTGTGACTCTCCAGGTAGCTCTTGACAACCTGCAGGCTGTGAGAGGGAACTCTGACGTCCACAGGCGTCACCCATCTCCAGAAGTCCAGCTGTAAAAACACACTGATATTTCACATGCTGTATAAATCTATGTTGTTTTTACTTCTCCAGTCAAATTAATAGCTTCAATTGCAAAATAACCTCCAAGTTCAATATGTCTTCCATAACTCTGAGAAGGGCCAATTGGACATCATCTTTCGGCATAATCCGGAAAACCTGATGCCTACAAAAACAAAACGTGATATTATTCCAGCAAGTTACTTACAGTGGTGGAAGCACATGAAAAAAATCAGTTGTGTGGCTCTGCTTTTGGAGATGTTGGACAATGAAAAAACATTTATCTTTGCCAAGCTGCTCTGACATTTGGTTTTTATTACCTTGGCCATCTCTGAGTGTGAAATAAACAAAACCCTACTACCTGAGAAGCTATGTATCACTCTTAGAGAGTAATAGTACTTATGAAATGAACAGTTTAATCTTTGTATTTATTTGTGAATTGCAAAGCACACAAGATCGCAGCTGGAAATTTTGGTTTAGGAAAACAGTTTTACTGTTCCTCTATGAATTATGGTCCAGAATTTTTTTAAAGCTACTAATGAAGATTAAGATCTTTTTTTTTTTTTCAATGAGTAGTAATTGATATTTTTTAATATTAGGACAAATGCATTACCAACTGCCTGGAGTTAGCCAAATGACTGAGCAAGGATGTAAGGAATACGGTGTGCTTGGAAACACAAGCTGCGTTTTCATTGACCATATGATACTAATTACTCAGTTTGACATTTTGAAACTAAGTTTGCTTCAAGGAAACTTCGATTTTTAAAAGGGTTTTGCAGGTAGGATGAGGTGATCGCTTGATCAAACTTATTCATGCATGATTGTAATTGTCTTTTATATTCAATGGGAACACTGCGATCGCATTTTTTTTTTTTTACATTAGTGGAATATTGACATAGTGCTGTGCACATTTAGAATGGAAGTGCAGCTAGAGTGTAAGAGGTGAAACAGTAGTACCATCATTTTGTCATTCTGCCTATTCTGTGGACCACAGGATGGGTTATTTACAGCTATGAGATGGATGCACGATGTACACTTGCACATCAGTTGAATTAAGACCCTGGGCCGGGAATCAAACCCAGAACCTTCTTGCTGCAAGGCAACAGCTCTTCAAACCTTGCCACTGTGCAGCCCCCATGTGGTTTCCATCAGTGGAAATATGTTCACCAAACATGTTGTCATGTTTTCTGGCCCGTCTGCCTGCTTTTGTTTTCCTCCTCAGCTCTCACCTCTCCAATCAACTCATCTGGTTCACCTGCTCATGTCACCCACCTGTTCACTAGCAGTTATATTCAGCTCACAGGCAGGCAGACGGTGCCAGATTTTTGAAAGCC
>CAEGAE010054602.1:0-10463 GCA_903067095.1 Girardinus metallicus
GAAATAAATTAATTTTTCAATAATCACTTGATTTATTGAATACTGAGTGGGTGTGTAGTGGCAGAATCCTGGGTGTGGGCGGGATACTTTTCTTCATTAGGGACAGTGAAGCTAGTCAAAGTTAATGGAAAGTAGAGTGCAGAAAGACTAGAGCCACAGTTACAATTGAATGATTTCGAGCAAGTGTTAGAATGGCCCAGACCTGTATCCTACCAAGGACCTGTGGAAAATTGTTCTGATGTTGGTGCTATTTTGTAAACAAGAACGGACAAGAAGGGCCATACAAGAACAAGAATGATGCACTTCCTTGCACTGGGATTTAACAACGTATTGTGTCGATTTGGACTGGAAGAATGTGGGAAAAAGTTCAGACATGAAAACTTTTGGCACTATAACTTTCTTCATCTGTAAAGACAAGGAAAACTGTTGCTGAGCTACTAGATGTCCAACCTTAAAACACTACTTTCTAGAAAGGCCCAAACAAATGTTCTCCCTAATCCCTTGTTTTCCACAAGAAGCTCGAAAACAGCTGCGTGTCAAAACAGCTCAGCGAGATATATTGGTGTGGGTGTGTTGTTCAAAGTACAATCCGCAACGCAGAGCCGAGGTCACAGGAAGAGACTCGCCACCACATATGAAAAACGCTGCGCTCCGGTTCATAAAGCTGTCACAAAGGATGTTACAATGATTGCAAGTTAAGGGCTAAAACTGGGATTCATACCGTTAAGTAGTGCACAAACCGTCACCATCTACTTCCTGTCCCAGCAGCCAGCGTGTGGAATGCCGAGGTGGGGTACACCCTGGATGTGTTCGCTAAATTTTCACCTCACTTAGCTTCGCCAGCGTGCAACATTCATTTAGGATGAACAAGGAAAGCATCTTTAATGAGGCAATTAATGTAGCTAGCAGTAGGGCTTCAGTTTGACTAGCTAGCTATTAGCTTTCCTCAAGATTCCCACGTTCCAGAATGTTCCAGGCTGAAATTATCCAGAGTTCCAGTCTGAGAATTTCTAGCTAGAACTTGAGATTTGATAGAAACATTTACCTAAATTTAATATTTCATTTGACAGAGTTGCATGCGATATTCATTTTGGATAAACATGGACAGCATCTTTAATGAGGCAGCTGATGCAGCTAGCTACACAGCTAGCTATTAAATCGCATCAGTTGCCTCATGTCAGCTAGTAGCTAGCTACAGCTAGTAGGTAGTAGCTACTATTAGCTACTAGACAGCTAGTAGCTAGCCAGATTAAGTAGCTAGCTATTAACTTTCCTCAAGGTTCCCACGTTCCAGAATGTTCCAGGCTAAAATTATCCAGAGTTCCAGTCCGAAAATTCTCTACCAGAACTCAAGATTTTATAGAAAGATTTCAGATATATATTTATCTAAATAAAATGTTTTATTTGATAGAACTTAAATAAAAACTTTCAAATTATAGCAATATCATGACACTAAACTTTAGATTCAAATTAGTGACGGTTTGGTTTATAAGTAAAGAAAATATTGACAAAATACACATGACTGGGTTGTTGAAATCCTAATAAAAGGATCAACCAGCTTTTGGTTTAATCTGAATGTCAAAGTTCTCTCACAGCATATCTATCATAACGTATCTGTTACAAACTTAGCTAAAAATCAATTTTTTTTTTCTTTTGTGCAAAACTGATTCCGTTTTGTAGGATCACATGATTCACATCTGTTCCTCCCCTGACCCATTACACCCCTACTGTGGCACATCAGATCTCAGAACAACAACAAAAAAGAAATGGTAATAAAGAAAAAGAGCATGGTATTTTTAAATGTCGAACATTAAGGTCCAGTCTTCACCTCAAAGTCAGAAATAGCTGCCACAGACCAGAATCCCATTAAGCCCTCAGAGATGGAGGTGGTGGTTGGGTTCGCAAATTATTAAGTGGTTAAGGCAGTAGTCCACCCCTCTGCGTTTCTAGTGTGTCCTCAGTCACATGATCCTCTCCCACGAATCCTCCCTACAATCAGAGGTTAAACAACGCACGCAACACCCAGCTCTACAAACTATCCCCCCAGCACTGCTGACTGATAACAATGACCAATCACAACTTCAGCTGCACCAGCAGTCACTTTATGACTGAATAGCCACAAGAAGAGGCTCTAACAAAGCGTGAAGATGAAACATGTATCGCTTTCAAATGAACTTTTTTTTTCCTCAAAAACAAGAACAAGACATCCTCTGACAGTGAACCAGATGCAGCAGTATTTAGTTTTTGTCACAAAGTCACAAACTTCTGTGTATTCCTCCAGGACGTTATGTAGCAGACGGAGGACAAGATTACACGGTTTTCAAACATTGTTTCTTTGCAAATAAAAAATCTGAAAAGGGGGGCATGCATTTGTACTCATCCTCCCTGAGTCAATACTGAGCTGTGAAGCAACTATTGGTCGTTCGGCTTCTTCTTGGAGCAATTGCGATGTTTTTTTTTTTATTATGGCGGCCTGGAGTTACTGATTTTGCGGCAGTCTTTTAAAAAGAAGTTGCAAGTTTTTTAAAAGCTTTCTTTATGCCATTATGTGGTCTTACAGAAAAAGTTGAAATTACTGAACATTACCATCCCCAACAAAGACAGGATTTTAACAGAGTTAACATGAAAAGTGCAAATAACATTCTCAAGTAGCTTTTAGAAGTAGCACCTTAAAACAAATAAAACCATTTCCTGAGGAGTTGTCAAAGTGCAAAGGAAATATTCCATATTGGTCATGGATGGTAGCATGAACCAGTATATAACACAATACAAGCAAATCCTATAGAACTTCTCAAAATAGTTGATGCAATAAAAAAAATTAAATAGGCAAAGGTAACCATTTAGCATCACACATGCTTTCATCTTGCAGGTTTGGTTTTCAAGTGTCGCCATGAAACAGGAAGTTAAATTAAAAGGTGCATTAAAAGTTGACGCTTTTAATGCACCTTCGCATTAAAAGCGTCAACTCAGCATTATTTGGTAAATAACTACATGCTTATGCAAAGGTGCATTAAAACTTACATTAACGGTCCATTAATAGAATCAACTTTGCATTAAAAGTACCAAATGACACTTCATGACAACAGTCGTGAACATTCATAAAGACTCATTCATGTTCGTGACAGGTGTTATGTCAGGTTTATGCACGCCCCATCAAATAAAGTGAGATTGGTCAAAATTCAGCTGAGTTGCAGTGATTGGTCAGAAAAGAAAGAAATACACCAAACATTAAGGTCAGATTTGAGGAAAAGTTGCCATGACTGGTGAAAACGGCAAGTCAGCGCAAAATTTGCGAACGATGGGTGAATATTTGCGATCGCAACATTGCAACTTCCTGGAGGATACCGATCCTTATTTAAACTTCACAACTTTATTCCTGTGAAAACCCGGATTCTACTGCATCATTCTCATTCCCTTTTACAATTCTGCCCAAATTCTCCCGGTCTTTTTTTTAAAAGTTTTTTTTGTTGTTGCACTGTAACAAAATACAACCCACAAACACACCGAACATCCTCTGATCTACAAACAAGCTTAGAGCAAACATATTTTTGTGCACTGGAAAAAGGCTTTGTCTAACATTACACAACGACACGCTTTGGGAACTGCTGCGCGAATCCAAACTCTGTAAACAAAGTTCCTTTGATATTCCTGCCCAGGCTGGGAGGAAAGCAAACAGCAGATGTACACCAGCAGACGAGGAGAAACACGCATCCCGCACAGCGAGAACATGGGGGGCGGGGGGGGAGAAGACGCGACAGGAGGCTTCCATCTTCTCGGGCTTTATCAAGCCGCTGGCCGTCGCCCGGAGATGAATCACGACTTGGACAGCTTGAAACGGACCAGCGAAGGTATTCTCTCACAGTGCAGGGATGCTCATGGTAGGTAAATTAGAGACTGTAAATTTCGGTCCTCCACGGAGTCCAGCAACCTGACGAAACCTATTCAAGCCACGAGATTTACAGCACAGCAGGGATGTATTCCTTAGAATCATGATACCTGTCATATTCACTGTGATATAGATCGCCGCTGGGCTCTTTTTACAGCCGCATGAGAACAAACCAGTTCTTTAAAGAGGATTTTTCATGGGTACATTGCAATTAGTATCCAAAAAAGCTTGGTAGTTAGGAATTTGTGAAGGGTTATGAATAAATAATTTGGTTACCAAACGCAGCATAGCTCATGTCTCAAAATTGCTCTTTTTAACCTAAATTATCCCACATTAAACATAAAGAAAGACAATTAATTTATATCCTATGTGTATTTTGTGGCACACTGCATTGCTGTTAAGTAAAACATAACTTCAGTCCTTCATTTTCCCATATAAAAACAACTAAAGAAAACACATCAATGAAAAGAAACGCAAACATGTAGCAGCACCCATAGACACACGTAAATGTCTAATTTTGTAACTGCACAAGCTGCCGGGTTTAGCTAACATTAGCATTTAGCTTTTTCTTGTTTGACGTTCTACTGTTGATTTTAGACGAGACAAGGTCCAATTTTAGGGTGTCTTAATGTAGCAAGTCAAGTACTAAATCTCATTTATATGAGCTTTAAATCATAATCTACCCAAATGTTAATTGTTTTAGAAAGTTTGGCTAATGCTACTTTAATCATCTTTAAAGTGGATAAAGACAACACTATGGTCTTTATGACTTATCATTACCTTTGACTTTGAATGTTACAAATTTGAAAAAAAATGTAGGCAATCATGGGAACACCGTTATCACTCAACAGATAGTTGTTTTTTTTTTGCCGAGTCTCTCACATTCCTGAGTCTTGCTAGGCTAGCATGTCTGGAGCTATTAGCATGTACCTGCTAATACAAAACTACTCTCATTATAAGCTTGTAGCTCACGCAACCTGCCACACTATTATTACTTTTTTAAAACATTTTTTTCCCTTTGTTGTGAAAAATATCCGTCTGCACAATCAATTAAAAAACACAACAAAGTAATACCCACGATTCGACAGCAGGAGGCGATAAAGTCAACAACGACGTCAAAACAACAAAGATCTGAGTGACTAAAGCAGCGCTAGGCTGCGGCTTGTGTTTACCCAGATGTTTAGCCTTTCCTCAAATTCATAAACTCCTTTAGCTTAGAATTAAAGTTTAAAGGTAAAAAAAAAAAAAACAAAAGAAGTCTGTGGAAAAAATGTGTTTATTGCTTCGTAATTGTTGTGGCTTTTAGCAGGGAAAGTACTGGTGTGCAAGTAGGAAAATGGGACCCTGATGTCAATGTTTTCAATAGTCGATAGCCAAATATTCAGCGTAGGTGTGCACAACACTTTTTTTTTTTTTTTTTAAATCTCCCCTTAGGGAAGCATTTTTCTCAGTTCTGCAAAAAACATATCTTTGTTGAAAAAAGGTTAGGGCTTCTATAAACCCACGAAGACCTGAATTTTTCAAATTCATACTTTGCGTTTTTCAGTTCCCCACAGTATTTAGGGGCTTTTTACGCCATTCAGGAAAGGCAGGAGTTTTTAATCCCCATAACTCAAGACAATTACAAGATTGGGAAAAATGAACAATCAAGGAGCCAAGATCAAGTGCTTCCCTACTGGCCAAAGAGGGATGTAAGACATGCTAAAAGTAGAGAATTTGCTGAATTTTTAAAAAATAAAATGGAAAAAAAAATTTTACTTTGTTATTCTCAAATGTATGGATTGTGTTTTTTTTTTTTGTTTTTTTTTAGGCCAAAACAAAAACAACAGTACGTTCAGACAATGGGTCCTCATAATTGGTCCGGACGGAAGAAGGAACTTACATGGAGCGAGGTCAGAATACAAAGGGTCGATGTTGTGCAGCAGCTCCTGTCTGGGCGAGGCGAAGCCTTTGCTGCAGGAAAAAAAAAAAAGAAAGAGAAAAAGAAAAGGGGGGGGGACGTTACTGTTGAACACATGGACACACACACACACACACGCACCCACACAGAGGGATGGTGACGTCTGACTCATGCACAGTTAAAACCCCGCTGGGATCTGTAAATGTGAACCAGCTGGCTGCCGTTTGCCAGCCTCTGACCGCAGTCCACCACCGAGAAAACGCTCCCCTCGCGTTCACCACAAACTCTGATAACACAACTAAAATAACCCTGGCTCTTCTGCTGCCTGCTGCTCGGTTCCTGTCCTGCCGCTGGTCGACAGGTCGGCCTCTTGGAGGCGAGTGGAGATGTACGGCGTTGTCGTGGAGCTCCAACAAGCGGCGGTGTGCTGCTTCGGTCCATCAGATCGCCAATAAATGACCATGATTGCATGTCAGGTGGCATAACTATTTGTCCTATTTTTTTTTTATGTTTTTACTTTTATTGTCTGTTCGAAATAAATCAATAACAACACATATTGCGAAGGATGCATGATCAACATCAATAAATAATACGTCTGAAAGAATATTGAATAATTTCACTGAACTCCGATCCAGAACCGCACAGCATTCTGGGAGATGCGGGCAGAGGAAAGGCTTTAGCTTATCAACCTCTCAAAACTAGCTAACCAAGTTTGGTGGCATCAACTAACTCACTCACTCTTTGGTTACGTAGCAACAAGCTGTTGAGTGACTAGCGCAGCAGCAGGTTCATGTTTCCCCACCGCACCTCATAACTGTTTAAAAAGAAACGACGACGACGTGGAGTGAAAACTGTGGATGAAACGGGAAAGGCCACGCCCCAAATTGGCAGTATTTCAGATATTTAAAACAAAATTATTGGTGTCGACTGGTTTGGAAGTCTTATATCGCGAAACGTTTTTCAGCCCTAAAATAAGCCGAGGGCAAGCGCAGCTCCTTGAATTGAAAAAGGTCGCTACTCCCTGGTTTGGGGCAAAAACAAGGGAATTTTGAAAGAGGTGCAAATACTTTTTCACAGGACTGCTGCGCGTCGGTCAGACGGGACTCGCTGACAGCTTGCCAAACTTACATGGAAAGTACGTCTGTAGTCTGCGAGCGGCCGCATGTGACCCTTCCGAACTATAATTGCTCCTTTACAAAGTTCCATAAAACACGGGAAAAATCCCCCCATCCAGCTACGAAAGTAATTCGATCGATTAGCTCTATTGACACGGCGTCCGCATGAAAAGATCTGCTCTGAGACCAACTGACAGCAGAACATCACAGGCAGTGAGGAGGACGAGGAGAGATTTGTGTGTGAATGAATGATGGATTTCCTCCCTTTTCTGCTCGCATTGCCACGGTAACAAACACAGATCCAGGTTTAGCGAAGCAGACAGAGGGACAGCACCTGATGGTCTTCCACACGTTGAAGCCGTCCAGAGGCTTTGTGCCGCTGGTGCTGCCTCCGGCCAGGCCGACCAGGGTGGGCAGCCAGTCGGAGACGTGGATGAGCTCCCGGCTGACGGTTCCGGGTTTTTCCAGCAGCGGGCCGGCAACGAACCCCACTCCCCGCACGCCTCCCTCCCACAGCGACAGCTTCCTCCCACGCAGCGGCCAGTTGCTGCCGCCGTACAACGTCTGACCTCCGTTATCTGGCGGAGAAAAGTAGAGAAATCTGGTCAAAAGAAAATCAGATTTCAACTTCAAAGCCTACGAAAAAGTCTTCTTACCTCACATTTGGATGCGTTTTATTAGTATTTTTTGCTTTTATTGTGAAGTTGAAAGGAAATTTATTATTTTTTGTAGTAAAAATCACAGGTGCACTGTCACGATGAATTCTGATAGACAATAAATTGTCCCAGAAATGATTGCGATAGACGACAACATTGTCGTCCTGAGACCATTTGGAGGCATAACGATGCAAGTACGCAATGTTGATTTCCAGAGAACATTTAACGCTGGGACTGGAAGACATTTTAAAAATCCAAAACAAAAAAAAACAAAAACAAAAAAAAACAACCAAAACAATAAATAAAACAGATTATGAAATGTATCCTTAGGCTCAGACAGGCAAAACTGCTAGTTGGGACTTAAATAGACAATAAAATGCAAACTAACTACTTTGTCAAATGTTTGCAATAATTTTTAAAATGCCAGTTTTTCAATAAAGGTCGGAATCTCTTTAGAGATTAAACGAACTTCACAAGCAAGAAAATGGAAATTATCTCACTTCAATTTATCACAATTAATTGATTTATGCTACCTTTTATCTCAGTTTTTATATTCTTGATTTTATGTTTGGGTCTTTGTGACACATTTCTGATTTTAATGTCTGTAGTGTGTAGACGCTATACAGACAAACTTTACTAACTCACTCACATGCAGATTCTGATTTTTTTTTTTTTTTTTGGTAGCACACAGGCTGTCATCATCCCATTACGTGGGTCTGGTATAAACACACTTCCCCAGTCACGTCCTGCCAGGGATCCCCTTTCAGTAGCAGGGTGCCATGCAAGTAGCCTGTGTCAAGCTGTTCTGGAAAAACTCTCTCCTTAATGCCTTTCCAAGCTGCTCTGGCGCTCTGCAGACCTGTTCGCTCTTTTCCTCCGCGCCGGTTTGGCCGCGGCTCTCCCTCGCCCAGAGAGGCGGACGTTTTACAGTAAGACGGCAGAGCAAGTTCAGGGCTCATTTACTTCCTGTTAGTCACGACTAACAGGAAGCAGCCAAGCACAACAACTCGACCGGGGAGATGGATAAAACTTTTCACCGGGGGAGCGGGAAGTGTTTCATGAAATATAAGGTTGCATCACTGATTATTCACACACTGCAATGTGTTTTTTTTGTTTTTTTTTTTACTGTAAGCATTTGCAGTGTTTCCGACCAGCAGTGAGGCTGCTGCTGTCAGAGCCAAACATATGCGTGGAAGAAGCAATGAAACGGGACCACCTACCGCATCCAACCTCACGTTTTCACTATCAAAGCATTGTTCCTGTTTTCTAATTAGCCATTAAAAAGCATGAACGCCACTAAAAATAACCCTCAAAGTGGTTGCCTACTTCAGATGCTAACCATTAGATGTTCCACATGTGGAAAACTGCGTGCGGCCACATGTTTGGATGACCAGATGATGTTCTCTCATAAATTTCTTTCAGATGGAGAACTGTCAAAAGGCCAGAAACTTTGGCTGGCCCCAAGAAATGCAGCGACATGCTGCCCTCTAGTGGAACATTAGGATATTAAAGATAAGAACAGGTTAAGATCAAGTGAAAGCTTGATTTTCCTTTTTTGTTTTGGCAAACATGCAAATATTTTAGTCTCTAGATGTGCAAAACCAGTCTATCTATCTATCTATCTGATAAGAGGTCGACCACCTGCGACTCTGGAGTTGCAAGTGGCTCTTTGGATAACTTTGATAACTTAGACTAAAAATGAACAGGAACCAGATATTGTTTTAAAATAGAGATATAATAGCAAATGATACCTATACATTTCAGTATAGATATCTTTTGAAGATACCTATACTGATAGGTATCTTCAAAACCCCTAAAGATTGCCTGGATAGTCAGCTTAATGCTTTAAAATAATAGCCGTTTTTACTGGGGGTTTTTTAACAGATAACTGCTAGAAAGTGTGGCGTGTATTTGCGTTTGGTTCCACAGGTTGGCGTATGGTTGTGTACCTGTGGAGAACACGAGGACCGTGTTGTCCCAAAGACCTTCCTGCTGCAAAGCCAGGCTGATGTTGCCCACGGCCTCGTCCATGGCCGACGCCATGCCGGCGTACAGCCTGCGATGTCGGTCTTCAATGAAACTGTAGGCAGCCAAGTAACGCTCCGGTACCTGCAGGGGTGAATGAACCGCCTGCAGCGCCACGTACAGGAACAGTGGCTGAGACAACAGAGGAAAAAAAGAATATTTCATATACAAGACAGAGAAACTAAAAAAAAGATGTGTGTGTGTGTATATCACCTTGCTGGAGTTGTGTTTCTTGATGACACCGACGGCTCTCTGACTGAACAGCTCAGTGGAATAGTCTCCTTTATAAGCGGAGGCCACCTCTTCCCCGTCCCTGAGGTCCAGCGCGCAGCGCGTCAGGTTCAGAGGAGCGATGTCATAGCAACGCTCGTGAGTGAAGTAGTCCTCACTTCCCGTCAGGTAACCTGCGACGCAAAGGTTACCACTTTAAACCTGCAGCCATGAAACTTTTCTTCCCCCAAAAAAATCACTTCATTACTAATATTTGTGTTAGAGTAAAATCATATTATGCTACATATGTTTACAATGTTGAAGTGATTCCAGGAATTTTTCAGTTTGCGGAGATATTGCGAAGGGACTGTTTATTAAACTGTTATATCTACTCCGACCACCAGATGTCAGTGACACAAAAACCCTTAAAAGGTGGCACATGTTTTGGATGTTTCCCTGGTTCTACACACCTGAATCCATTGATGGCTCATTACCAGGCCTCAGAAGAGCTGTATATCTCTGAGGATTTTTTTTCTTTTGGCCTCATAATGTTTGATAATAAAAATTTAAACTTCTCAGTGTTTGACATATAGCAAAATGTTTTTACATCAGGCTACAATAGAATGTTCAGTTCCAATGGCAGTGATGTCATCAGCAGTGATGTCATCGCT
>CAEGAE010054608.1:0-18371 GCA_903067095.1 Girardinus metallicus
TAGAGGAATAAACAGGAGGGAGGAGATAATTATAAATAGAATAAGAACCGGACATAGCCTTTTAAATGGAACTCTTTTTAAGATGGGGAAACATCTTACTGGTTTTTGTAGTTGGTGTAACAATATAGAAACGATGGAACATGTTTTTATTAGTTGTAGAAAATATGTAAATCAAAGAGGATTATTAAAAACGGATTTGGGATGTAATAAGGAATTGACTTTTAAGAATGTAGCTGATCAGTTAAATAGTATTGAGGGGAAAAAGAAGATTTTTCGTTTTTTAAAAAATACTGGGATCATTATGAGAATTTGAGGTGTAGATATTAGAAACCAGTAGATGGCAGTAGTGCAACAAAAGTGGATGCAAGCTGCCGTTAAAATCTAAAGAAGAAGAAGAAGAAGAAGAAGAAGAAGAAGAAGCTCGTCGATTACGGTCAGGTGACTGCATTTCCGGTATTTCCGTGTAAACCTTTAGTGGAGAAATGTTTTTATGGAAATGTTGGTAAATATGGACCATTGGAGACGGTTATGTCCTTCGACTGATCTTTTTCACCCGAACTTCTTTGTCCTGGTTCTGTTCTACGTAGTTTGGCCCGCAGCAGGTGAGTTTAACGGGGAGACCCGAATGTTTCGTTTTCTCGGATCTCAGACTCGTCTCAGCCTCAACTCGTTGGTTTTGCTCGGCCCGATTCTGTCGGTTCGGGTTCAGTCAGTTAACTCAGACGTGACACATTTTATCTTTTATTATTAAACTGACTCAACACGGATATTCGTGTTGAGTCAGAAGAGCTGCTCGGATTCAGCGGCCTCTGAAAAAAAGGGGAAGACGCCTCCGAGGATTTCTACTGGTTTTCCTTTTTTTTTTAAAGCTTTTCTCGGTCCGAACCTGTCAGAACTTCAGCTGCGGTGTTGATTTTTATCTAAAACGTGAAACAAACTCTACTTCTGTTGTCGATTTCTGGATAAATTTGAGAGGTGAAAAAAAAGAAAAAGTCCAGTTTTCTTCTTCTTGAGTTCTTAAAAAGGTTTTTCTTTCGGCGTATCAGTTTGGAAGTGTTTTTGAAATAGTAATAATAAAACCAAAGATGACATAAAATTCAGAAAAAGTATAAATTAAGAATAAATGTCAGGATAGAATAGATTTTATTGGTGCCCAATGGGAAATACCAGAATTAAGGTATAATCCAGGTAAAAACAGGATTAAATGACAATAAAAAGTCCAGGTGAAGCAAAGATTAAGTCAGAATTATTTCTCAGGATACATTTAAAGTACAATCCAGATATAAGAAAAGATAAAATCATAAAAATCCCCTTGAAAGGCAGGAGTGAAATCAAGATACTGTCAGAATAAAATGGGGAAAAAAAATCCAGGTAAAATCATGATGTAATTGGTAACAAAGACGAGATTAAAATCTGGATAACAGTCAGAATATAAACAGGAGACTTTTAAGAAATAATTCAGGTAAAAGGATAAAAAATCCTGAACCAAATCAGGAACAGAAGAATTAAATCAAAGTAAAAGCAGAACAGAGATAATTTCAGGATTAAGTCATTGCCGGAACAAAGCTGGATAAAATCTGAATGATGTCCGATTATGAAGCTGCGATAATTTTGGAATAAAATAAGGATACATATAAGATATATTCCAGGTAAAGCCAAGATGAAATAACAACAAATCCAAAATAAAGTAAGGCAATAAGCGGCATTAAAATCAAGGTTAAATCAGGATAAAATCTTAATATAATGGAGTAAAATAAAGGATGAAGAAAAGCCAGGATAAGCTCCAGAGAAGCCAGGAGAAACCTGGGCTAAAATCTGGATATTTTATTCATGGTTTTGATTCAAGTTTTGACAATAAGATGTTTGTTTTCTTCAGATGCGTTCAAGACGCCATCGCCGATCGACGTTGTGATCGACCAATCAAGGCTGAACTGGAACTCAACAGCGAGTGACGCGACGTTTACTGTCGAGTTTCACGAGTGAGTTCTGCTAATGTGGGACGACGCCAATTAAAAACAGGAACAAAGTCTGGATAAGAATCCAGAAACAATTTGGGTAAAGTCAGGATGAAATGCCGATGAAATCAGGATAAAATCCACATATGTTTTAGGAAAAAAAATCTAACACAAATTGGGGTAAAATTAGGAGATGGCGTAATTTGGAACAGGTGAAATTAAGATTATTTTTTGAGGGAAATCAAAGTAAAATTGGATGAAAATGTTTATTAAAAACGATAGTAACTTTGTGGCAGAATACAAACGTAGTCATTTATTTCTATTAAAGTTGTCAGTTTATGGAGTAATTTTTACAGTGAGATTAAACAAACTAAATCTCTTTTTGTTTTTAAAAGAAAATTATGATGAAGCAATATGACATCGAGTAAGCTGATATTTTGATGTGTATTTTTTTATCTCTTGTGCATTAAAAATGTTTTTAGTAGTCTTCTGAGCTGAATAACTAGTTTTATTTTATGTGAACATTATAAGTTTGCACTTCTTTCTGCACCTTTTCATTCATGATTTCTTTTGATTGTTACGTGAACTGTTCATATTATTGTATGAATGAATTAAATAAAACTCAAAGAGAACAGGAATGGATCAATTATGACATCAATTGAATAATCAAGACAAAATCAGGGAGGAAATAAAGATTAACTTGCAGGAAAACTAAGGATAGAGGAAATGAGAAGTAGTTGTATATTTTAGAATCTCGATTATTAGATTTAGATTTTTTTTAAATTTATTTCATAAATGCATCCCAGGTTTTATTTTGTAACTCTTTGGCCTTTTTTGTCCTCAGCTTTGAGTCGGATTGGACGCCCATAGAGACGTGCAGAGAGACGCGCTTCACTTCCTGTGATTTGAGCTGGGAGCAAAGCAACAGCTGCATTCGGCATCGTGTTACAGCTTGGAGAAACGGGATTGAATCTGAGCCTGTGGAGGCCTGCAGCAGAGACGGTAAAAACCCAGATGTTTGCAGCTGTTCAGTCAAACGTTGATCACCTGGAATTTTCCAGTCATCCTTTATAACGTTTTATTTTCTCCATGGAATAATTATGCAACATAAATCTGCTCTAGTTTCAGATCATTAAACATAACCTAAGTAGATACAAAATGTAGTTTTCAAGGGATGTTTTTATTTGTTAATGGTGAAACGTATCCAAAACCAACATGGCTGCTTGACGGCAAACATTTAGTATAACTGGTAATGAGTCTTTTTCATCACGGTCGAGTAATTTTCTTTGCACATTTGTTTGAATTCGGCCAAATCAGAGGGTTTTCGAGCATAACCAGCATTTTAAAAAGCAATTTTAAAGCTACAGTATGTAACTTTTATTAAAATGTTGTTGTTTTTTTACATATTTATGAAAATGACCGCAGAATATGAGACAGATAATTTATGAAAAGATTGATCCAGTTCCACCTTGAGCTACTACTGCACCACTCCTGACCAAAAACAACCAATCAGAGCCAAGAGGAGGATCCTCCTAGCGCTGTCAATCAACCTGATGTGCTCGCTTCTTGTTTCTCTGCTAATGGCGGAGAAACGACTTACCATTAAGGGAAACCCGTTTATCCACATAATCAGTGGCTATGCTAACTAGCCTTAGAGTTTACAACAAGCTCTGCTATCAGGAAGAAAGTGTTGGGATGAGCAACACCACATAGAGGGTGATTGACAGCACTAACACCCTCCTCCTGCCTCTGATTGGTTCTTTTTAGCCATGGGAGAAGGCAGATGAGCTCATTTTTTATTTTATTTTTTCCAGAATTTCTGTCTCATTCTGTACTGTCATTACATAGTGACAGTTTCAATTAATATGTGAAAAAATATTGTTTATAAAAGTTACAAACTGCAGCTTAAAGCCACAACTTTAAGGAGAAGATGATGGATGGTGGTGATCCTCATTTTATTAGGATCAAATGCACAAAATGGTTCGGAAAAAAGAGGGTCTGAGAACTCAACCCTGAGGTACACCACAACTCAGCCGAAGAAATAAAGAATGTAAAATGGTACATAAACACTGGTTGGAGAGGTACGAGTAATAAACCAAAACAAACTCTTTTATTACTGCTCAAAACTGGAAGAAATTCAGGAGGATACCAGAAAGGTCAACGACTCAACGCACATCTAAGAAAACAAAAGAAAAACTAGTTTGTCTGCTTTTAGCTGCGGTTAACCTTCAGACCGGCGTGGTTCGCACTTTGTGAGAGGTGTGAAAATCTTCAAAACACTCAAAGTGATGGATCTATTTCGTAACTGAGCTTTTATGATTCAGTCAAGGTTCAGTGTCGGACCAGACTAGCTAGAAGATCCAAACGTCATGGTAACTTTATAATTTCTGTTGTTAAGCTAAAGTTTGGCCCTGAAGATTGATTGACCTCCAGAGTCTCGGGTCGTTAACGGACTGGTTCCAACCGTTATTCCCGTCTCTTCCAGGCCATCCGTGCTCTCCGAACTTCAATCTGACCGCAGCGCCTGGATCCCTCACAGTCAACCTGAAGAGAAACCACAATCTGCATGACGAGCATGCAGACAACCTGAAATATTTGATCTACTTTTGGAAAAAAGGAGAGCAACTGAAGGTGAAGAGTGAAATGTTTTTGTTTAATGTTTTCATTAACTCAACTATTAACTCTGCTTTTCTTTTTTTTTTTCTTCTTCTTTGTTTTTTTCAGAGTCACAGAGTCACCTTGTCCTCAGAGTTAATCGATGGCTTGAATGTGGGTGAGACGTACTGCGTGATGGTGCAGTTTGCTTTTCGTTGGAAGGAATACGGTCCAGCCAGCTGTATGCAGTGTGAAACCATCCCTAACTCCAGTAAGATCCTGCCAGATGTTTTCTGCCCCATTTTAACTTCTCACTAACTGGACAAAGTCATGCATTTCATGTAGAATGCAACCCAGGATGATTGGAGATGACTATGGAGTACCACGAGGGTCGGTGTTGTCCTATTCATTAAAAAGGGCCTGTTTTCTCCTCAGGTGGATCAAAACAGACGCAGATCGTCGTCATCTGCTCCGTCGTTTTGGTAGTCGTTCTATTTGTTGTTTTCACCTACGTCAGCCTCTTCAAAGTCAAGAAAATCAAAAAGATCCTCCAACCTCCGTACACAATCCCAGTGGTGAGAACCCGCTTTGTTCAGCTTCGTTTAGACATCAGTTTGTTTGTTTGTTTTTTTTTGTCTTCGTATGATCCAGATTTGTGGTCTTTATATCTACTTTTCTTTTTCGCTCGTGATAACAAGACACAAACAGTAAATTAGAAGCATTTTGGTGTCGGACTGAACTCTGTCTGCATGCTGAGTCACTGGTTGCTATGGTGATTCCCTCCTTTTCTGAGGAGGTAAAGCCTCGAGCAAACAGTCTCTTTGTGAAAACTTTAGGTTGTCTTGAGTTCTTGAGCCACAAATGGTGGAACCCTCTCATGGCCCGACATGTGAATTTTTACGTGTCTACACAGTGCGTGACGTTGTAGATACGAGATGTCGAAAAGACACTTTACCCAACAGGAAGTTGGGCAGTGTCGTTGTTTTTTTACCTTTGTATGATCCAGATTTGTGGTCTTGCTTTTTTCTTTTTCTTTTCCACTCGTAATAACAGGACATAAACGGTAAAGTAGAAGCATTTTAGTATCTGACTGAACTCTGTCTGCATGCCGAGTCACTGGTTGCTATGGCGATTCCCTCCTCTGAGGGACAGACGGGGGGAGGGAAGATTTTTAACACTCAAACAAACCGTCACTCTGTAAAAAAACGTTAAGTTATGTCGAACAAGGTTTTGTACCAGAAGTGGTGGAACCCTCTCACGGCTCGACATGCGAGTTTTTATGCGTCTGCAGTGTGTGATGCTGTAGATTTGAGAGGTTAAAGGGAGCTTTGGTTTCCAGTTTTGAGGGGAAGATTCAGAGGAGCATTAGAACAGAAGTGAATGGGAGCAAAGTGTGTGAACTTTTCTTTCTGAAGGGATTTGACTGAAAACTCAAAGTCCTTCAGCAGTAGGATTCATCCTGGGTAAAATTAGACAAAAGTGCCAAAACTTTTGATATGTGACTTGTACATGTGGAGATGAAATAGTGGGAAATAAAAGAACTGAAATAGGGGAAAAAGGCTAGAGTGTCTCTGAACCAGGAGTCAGCAATGTTTACACTCCAGAGAGCCATTTTGTTCTCAGTCCAGCTAAATAAAGCTCTTTTAGAGCTGCAAATATTGCATTACTCGTTTGTTTTAATACAACTTATAATTTGTGATAACTATCTACATTAGAAAATGTTTTTAACAACTATTTTATTCATATTTTTAGGTTTTGAAATAAAAAAACGTAAGTTTTTCAAAAACATGATGGCTAATAATAAGAAAAATAGATGTCATTATGTTGTAGAAATTAAAAATATGTATTCCATGTAAAAACCTGCATTTGTTTTCACATCTATTTCTAAAAACCTTCAACTTATTATTTTTAGTCAGAGCTTATAGGCCTCCAACCTGTGCCTTCAGTTCAGGTTCACTTTGTTATGGTAAAATATCAACACTACACGGAAAACAAAAACAAAATTCTACTTTACAAAACCATAATTTACCAAAGAAACAGAATAGGCTAAAGCCAAGGCTTATGCTTCCACAATGGCTCTTAAAAACTTTGGATAAAAATGGAAAAAGAACCAGATAATATTTTTAAATTTAGTTATACTAATATATCTACTACTCTTTTTTTTTCTTCAGTTTATTCCAACATTATTTGCATTGAATTTCTACAAAGAATGACACTAAAACTACAAATTCTAGATATTTTTTTTCTCCTCATTAGGTTGGCACCAATGTGCTTTTCTATTTTTTTTATGTAATTTCCTGTCCCACAGAAAAAAAGATCCATCGTGTTTTTGCAAAATTTTATATCTATTTTTATCTTACTATTTTAGAGTAGAAATAAAATGACAGTTCCTTAAGAATGATTATATAAAATTAAAAGTTGTGACATTTGCAGGTTAAATGAGTTTAATTTGGTTAGCCTGAAGGTAAAAATGGTTCCTTAAATTGTAACGGTTAACCTGGTTTCATTCAAACTTTGAAAAGGTTTTTCTTCTCCACTCTGACTGATCCATCATCTTCTGTCCTCCAGACTTTCATAGAGCCGCTTTCGCGGCGCAACTACCCGTTCCTGGCCGTGAGTCTCTCTGAGGAACGTTACGACGTTGTTTCCAGTTTAACTCCAAATCAGCCCAGAGGAGTCTGACCTTCACCTCCTGCTGAGGCTGAAAACTTTACAAATCTTCTTCTTTCATGGAGGAGCGCTCCTAACCAGGTCCTGGCAGGTGAAACTGTTCTAGTCCGGAAAATGGAGGAGGTTCTGTTAAAAATGGATCTCAACCAGGAGCTGTCTGCACTTTCTTAATGTTGATGTTTCTGTGAAATACTGAAGATTAGCTGGACTGCGGCTTCCCCAGGTTCGTCGGCGCTCATTCAGACGGACCGAAGGTGGGTGGAGGAGCCAGAAACTGTAGCCCTGCTTAAAAATATTTTTAGTCAAGTAAAACTAAAAAGTAGCCATCCAAGAAGTGACTCGAGTAAGGGTAAATGAGTATTTAATAAAAAGGCTACTAAGTAACTGATCAGAATATCTGTTAATATTTAGAAATGGAGGAATCTGTCAAAACGTATAAAAAATTCATTCTAATTCGGGAATTTTAAGGACTCGTAAAAAATAAATTTAAGCAGATGAAACATTTTGCAAAATGTATTTTTCTGTTTTTAAAACTACTTCAAAAGTAATTTTTTTTTTTATAAAATGTTGCTAAAGTAAATGTAACTAGTTGGCACCCACCTGTGGTCCCGACAGAAATCCTCACCAGTTAAAGTCCAGACAACCCAGTAAGAATCTAATAAACTCCCTGATTTTTTTTTTTTGATTTTTTTTTTTTTTTTTTTTTATATTTGTAAAATCAAGTTGTTTTTTTTCCTCTGAATGTCCCAAAGTGAGTCGGACCGGACCGTTAACGGGTTCTTTGTTTTTACTCTGTGGTTTTAATGTTTTTCACTGAAACTTCCTCAAAAGGATCCATGAGTCTCGCCACTTTCACCGATTTTCCTGCTCCCTGTTACGGAGTTTATAGCTGCACGCTTTTAGTTTGAAAGGCAGCGACCCGGAAGCTGCCTTTCAAACTAACTAACTCGGGACGTTCGACCTTATTTTGTATCTTTTATTTTACCAGAACGGTTCCTACAATCAAAACAAAAAGGAAGTAATCCTTTGTCCCAGTGACTCTGTGGTCCTCGAAAGTGTGGGGTGGCTTATTTTTTGTTTTTCGGAGTCTTGATGACTTCCTCTTCCAGCGGACTAAAATGGAGGTTACTGGGATGAGGAGGATTAGAACCTCACGTGCCATCTAATCCCGCCAAAGTCGGACTTCAACAATGGAGGAAACCTGCATTCAAATTCAGCAGCCAGAATGTGTTGAACTGTTTCCTCCACTGGATCAGTAACGTTTGTACGAACCCGTGTTTATTTTTGTGACTTTTATTTTTTGCTCAGGACTTTATCTCTCTGCTCATCATGGTGCCTAACAAACTGAAACGAGACAATTAAGCCTGTATTCTTGTCTGCCACTGAACCCAGGATTATTATAGTTCCCTTTCTGATTTCTTTGGGTTTATATTTGCCATTAAAAAAAATTAAATGTGGTGAAAAAAATCAACGGTTTTCTGATGCTTTTGTTCAGCTACATGTAGTTGGAAAGATAAGTCAAATGTTATTGAAACAAGTCAAAATCTAAACTGGAAACATTCCAGTGGAAGAATTGATTTTTATTTATATAAAGTCCCATTTTCTATACGTCCACCAACCTATTGATCAAAACGGAGTTTTATCTAAACTCGGTGAAAACATCCTGAAGTTTAATATCCTTACGCGGTTCTTTTTTATTTTGGACATATTCATGCCTACATGTGAGGATTTCCGTCCAGCTGCATTTCATTGTCAAAAGTTAGCAGACGTGAATCCTAAACGGCTCATTCACCAGATGAAACTTTCTAATTTTCAGTAAAAAAAAAAAAAAATTACTTGGAGAAAAAGTTTAAATCCTAAAAGTTTTCAGTTAAAACAAATCTACAGAGATTAAGGAGCCGCTTCAGTCTGACGGCTCAAGTCGGCAGCAGTAAATAACTGGTTGGGATTGATTTACAGTTTTTGCTTATTTATTTGTTTTGTAAGTATGTATACATGTATTTTTATTTCCTTTTTTTAAATCAAGATCCATATGATTTTCTTCTAACTTTGTGTTGATTTATTTTTAAGATTGAAATGTCATTTATTTGAATTGCTTATCTTTTTACATCCTTTCATTTAGTTCTATTTATTACAACTTTATTTTATACATTATTTATTACAAGTTGCCTTTTCTTATATTTATGTTATGTTCTTTTAATACTGCTATATTTTAATTAATATTTTAGCAGTATATTTCTTAATGGTAATATTTAGCTTTTTGTTTTAACGTAATTTATATTTTCTTTTTGTCTAGATTAAACGATAGTTATTTTATTTTATAGGCAGGCCAGTTTAGATCAATCTCATTTTCCTGTTTAAACCCCTTGTAGTTACTCTATAGACCAGCAGGGGGCGGAAGCGCCGCTTGCGGCTGTTTATCCAACCATAAACAAACCGAGAGGAAGATGACCCAGGGAAGCAGGAACATCCGCATTTGATTTGAAGTAATCAGAGTATCTTTCAGGGTAATCGGGGTAAATAAAGGTGAGTAGTAGTTTATTAAGCTGCATGTTGACATTATGAAGCAGATTGCCGCTCCGACAGACCAAACGTTTGATTTTAAAGCCAATTAAAAAGCTCTAATAATGGATTTAAGTGTGTCGATATTCATTTTTTAAATATGCGAAGCGCTTTCTATTGCTAAAATGTAAAGAAGGATTTTTGTAAACTGAAACTAAACCCTGCCTGAGAGCCGCTCCATTTATTCTTTACTGAGAAGCTGTGTCAATTCATTATTTTATTATTACTTTTATTATTTATCATAGCTCCTCTTCAATTTCAGAGACGGAATAATAGAAATTAAGAATGTTAATTAAACCGCTCAGTGTCTTCACGCATATTTTTAGAGCCTCGGTTTCTTGGAGGAGGAGCAGCAGGAAGTCGACTCGGACCGAGCCAAAGAAACGGATCGATCGGTGGGAGAAAAACCCTGCGGATGATGGCTGGCTTCCTGGATAACTTCCGCTGGCCGGAGTGTGACTGGTTTGACTGGGGAGAGCGGAGGAACGCCGTGGCCTCGGTGGTGGCTGGATCCCTGGTTAGTGGCACCCGGACGGGTTTTAAACTGGACAACAGTCTATTGGCTTCATGGCTTCCCGTTTCTGTTTTTCTGCAGTTCTTCATCGGCTGGTGGATCATGATCGATGCGGCAGCCATGTACCCATCTCAGGAAATGATGAACCATTCATTCCACACGTGTGGAGTCTTTTCCACTATCGCTTTCTTCATGTGAGGAACAAAGTAACTGTTGGGTGGATGGACAGAGGAAACCATGATTGGATGAATGAGACCATAATTCGATGGATGAGTGGATGATCTCGCCAGTTGCACAAACCCATCGTTAGAGTTGTCCCAGTGAAACCAGTATCAGGGCGTTCCGTCCTGTTTAGTAACGGCCGCCGCTGTGATCCTGTCTGTTCCAGGATCAACGCTGTTTCCAACGGCCAGGTGAGAGGAGACGCGTACGGCGAGGGCTGCCTGGGGCGGACAGGTGAGCTGTTGGTTCTGGTTCTGATCACCGGGGAAGTTAAAGCTGCCATCAGTTTTTGGTCGCATCCTTCTAAACCTGATGTGTTTCTGGAACTCCAGGCGCTCGTCTCTGGCTCTTCATCGGCTTCATGATGATGTTTGGGTCGTTCATCGGCTCCATCTGGATCCTGTTCGGAGCGTACGTCATGCCAAGTAGGTTTCCTTCCATCTCCTCCACGTTTGTTTGTTTTTATTCTTCTTTTTCAGACAGAAAACTAATAAAAAAAACAAGTTTCTGTGTAAATTACTAATAAATGTGTCAAAACAACCACGTTTAAGAGTCAAAGAGGAAAAAACATAAATTAACTCGCTGTGTGAAAGCAGATTTTTTCTAAACCTTAATATAGGAGTATCCAATATATGGTTTGAGGGCCATTTGCAGCTGTTGGGATGATTTTGGGCGATTCCAGAATGAAGCAAATTTGATCAAATGTTGATAAGGATGTACAATTTTTAACTTTTGTTACACTATTTTAATAAAATCTTATTCAAATGTATATTTATTTGTATAACAAGCAGTATTTGTTTTAATATTTTTAAAATATTTCATGCCTTCCTTTTAATAATACAAAAATAAAACCGTTTCAGTCCAGATTTATGATGATTTACAGAATCATTTTGGTCAAATCTGACAACTTTAGTCGGAGAGCATTTATGTATTTTACAAATAAAAAGTATAAAATTAGGACCCAGATGTACTTTCAGTTTAAAAGAATTGACCGGTGTGAGAAAATATTTGGACATCTCAACCTTGATTTGCCTGAAGATATTCCTCAGGCATCGCATTTAAATACTAAATGTTCTGGTCAAACTTCCACTTCTATGCCGATGATGCTGTGATGTATGAGACTCTCCAACGGCTTCAACAATCTTACGTCAGTGGTCTGAAAATAGTAATAAACTTTGTGATGTTCCCTTTTTCCTCAGAGAAAGATGTTGCTCCTGGTCTGGCCGTGTTCTTTCAGAACGCCTTCATCTTCTTCAGGTGAGTAAAACCTGGAACTAAAATGTAAAGTCACGCGGCTCCTGGTTTTTGTTGCACCGCTGCTTAATGATGCTGCTTAATGACCTGAAGCTAGAAATAGTTACTGTTTGCACTGTTTCGGATGAGAAAACGCAGAGATAGAAATAAGATGCAGGAAGTTAAGGTGGCCTAGAGAAGTCAACAAAATTAAAAGCTACAACACAACAAAGAGATTAAACTACATCAAAAGCCACAGCAGAAGTTCAGCATAACTTGCTATGTTATGCTAACCAGTTTACAAGCTTTTGTTTTAGCATGACTTTAATTTAGAATAACTTCAGTTTAAGCAGGAATTTTGTTTTAAACATAATTTCTGCTTTAGCATAGAATCCTGATTTAGCATAATTTTCATTTTAGCATAAACTTCAGTGTTGGCATAAAATCCATTTTAGGGTAAATTTCATTTTTAGCATAGGATGGTTTCTGTTTTAGCATTATTACAGTTTTTGCATAACTTTTGCTTTAGCATAAATTCTCAGAGAAATTCTGTTGTGTATGTTGACCCTTCTGGGCCACCGTACTGAGATGCCTGAATAACCAACAACAGCGTTTCTCTGCAGCTCTCTGATCTACAAGTTCGGCCGCACAGAAAGCCTTTGGGGTTAACCGGCGAGCCGTCCTGCTGACTTCACCTTTTACTCTTTTCTTCTCTGACTTTGTCACCGCTGCGTCTTTACGTATGTCCCTGCTCCTGAAATATAAGCATGTTTTTAATAGTTTTTTAAAATGAGAATTAGATTTTAATGCCTCACATGTTGACATTAGATATAAAAAGGGATAATTTTAGTGTTTTACATGGAGGTAGAGAGCGACTTTCATGCTGATTTTTGTAAATTTTAAAGGGAAAGAGAAGGAGAACAGATGAGTTCAGAACCTCGTAGGTTAAATTATTTCTGTGGTTCTCCTGAGGAAATCTGGAAGCTGCTCTTTATCGTCACTTTGCAGGTAATTTATTAACTTTGAAGCCACTGGAACATTTTAATTGTACCTGTAATTAAAGTATTTAATTTATTTTTTCAGTTTCTGTTGTTTTATTTACGTTAATTTTGTTTAACATGTAAATATTTAGATTTTGTACTCATAAAGCATCTGCCTGCTGCTGTAAAGACTTTAGTTTTTATTTTTATTTAAATCACAGGGTTCAGTGAATGCTAAGGTAACAGCATTAATCTCTGTTATCTTCCAATATTACGATAGAAATGTGTTTTTGCTGTTTTTTAATGATCCTGTATCTTCCTGCATTGTTTTTTAAGCTGGATATGTTTGAGGTTTTACTGTTCCTGTTGCTTTTTAGTGAAAAAGAAGCAGACGAGTTAGTATTCATAAGAAGAGGCTGGTCATTAAATGGTTATTCTGGAAAATTAACACCTTGTTCTGTGTCTTTTTGAAATAAGTATGGAACATTTTTATTTTCTTTGTTTAAATGATTTGCCAAATACATCCCACTGATTTACAATGCAAGGATGCAGACGCAACACAGAGTTTAATGGAAAAGTTGCTTCTGAGAAAAGTAAATGGATGAAATAAAAAACATCTGATTATTGCTGCCATTAGAAAATATCAGCTGTGTGTACTTGATCTCCAGCATGGAGCTCCACCTCCACGTCAATAACTGGAAATTCATGAAAAGCAGGAAATCAGCTCATTTCCTGATTTGGAGCAGGAAATCAGGAAGGTGAGGTCACTTCCTGTCAGGAAAGTTAGGTTTCATTTACACGTTTTTATTTTACACAGTAAAAACAAAGCCATGTAAAAAAACACAAAGCAGCAAATGTTTGTTTCAACAACCAGCTAAGTGCTTTTTTGTTATTTTCTGATGATTTACTTGAAATAACAAAAAACATGTACATGTTAATAAATAAATATAATATTTTCACCTTTAAAAAAACCCAGTTTCTTTGCCTTTTTTAAAGAAGATGTTGGAAACCAGACCATTACAGATAAAAGCAATGTTTTGTAAGTAAATCTGAATTAATTTAAAGCTAAAATCTGTGGGTCAATTATGCAACTTTTCGACGGTTTTGAACAAAATTAGTAGCAGGAGTGTTCAGAGTGTGGTCCAGGGACCATTTACAGCCCATCAGAATGTATTTATGCTGCCATCAACCATGATTCATGAGTGGCATAAAATATGAATTGTTCATTTTAAAAATGAAAATAAAGTAAAGTGTTTTTTTTTTCAATTTGAATAAAAAAAATAAAGTAAAATTTTGTGTTTAAATGTATTTCTGCTTTTTGCTGGTAAGGTCAGCCCCAAGTTTTGTTTGTTTATTTATTCTTATTTTTTTCAGTTGAGCTTTCGGTTAATAAATAGTAATTTAGTTTTGTTCGGGGCTTTTACTTTGAAGTCTTTTCAACCGGATGTTGCGGTCTGTGTCGCTGCCGTTAGCTTGTCGTCTTTCCGAACAACTGGAGCTGAAATTTCTCCAGAAATAAACTTTTCTCGACTCTTTCGTCAGCTCAGGTAAACAACTCAACTCAAAGACTCATTCTCTGAGCTTTAATGTTAGATAAGATTAAATAAATGTGTTTTAGTTGTTTATGTTGCCGTGGGGGATTTTAGATCGTCCCACTTTAAGATTAAAAACGATCTGGCATTTTATCAATAAGCTACAGAAACGGGGAAGAAAATCGGTTTTATTTCCGTGATTTCTTGCAGACTCGCAGGTTCTTGGGTTGCAGATTTAGGTGTTTTACAGGGGACGTTCTGGTCGGTGTTATAGCTTCACTTCCGTGTTTGTTTACAAAAGGAGGCGTTAATAAAGCAACAGTTTAGAAAATGTTTAGATTTTATCTGATGTTTATTTATTATGACCCTTAAATGTTTAGTTTAACGCTAGTTAACGCGCGCATCATGGTGCGTGCACCAATAAAAACACAAATTATGTTGAATCCATTGGTTTTCAAGAGTTTTGCTTAGTGGAGGGGTGTCCAAATTGCGGCCCCAGGGGTCATTGGTGGCCTTTGGAGTGTTTTTTTGCGGCCCCCAAACTGCAATTCAAAGACCATACAAATTTGGCTCGTACAGCACAGTTGCTTGATGCAGATGGAGCATATAACTGGTCAATTTGGCATTTAAAATATAGATTAGCTTAATGGAAAAAAAAGTTTTTTGGTAAACTTTGGCATGAGGATGAGGTAGTTCTTTGGCCTTATTAAAATTGGTTTATTTCTCAATCACACATTTTTTGCATCACATAAGTGACATGATCAACAATCAGATCTTGCTGCTGGGAGAAACAATAAAGAAGACGATGACAGCAAGTTTTAGGAGCACTGTGCTTTTTATGACTTTCAGGGTGAATCAATTTGTTCAGATGGGATTTTAGTCGCGTTTCTTATTTAATGGAGACGCCGCAATTGTAAAATTGTGGGGTTTGTTCAACACTAGCAGAATATCATCAAAGTTTTGCGTACATTTGTAATGAAAACGCAGGCACTCCCCTCCAGAAATAAACAAAAGCAAGATGGAAATAAATATTGGTCGTTCATATCAGCCCAGTTCTATTAATCAGACCGTTACTGATATGTTAACAAGTTGCTAATATCGGCAGATACCGATGTTAGTGCTGATATGTCCCTAATTAATTTAATACAACTTGTAATCATTCTGAAGCATAAAAGGTGGATAAAGTGAAGCTAACAAAGGCTAAAGCTGGTTAAATTAGAGATATTTCAGACCAAACTAGAGATATAGAAGTCACTTTTCAGTGACTGTGCAACTTTTCAGATGCACAGTTGGTTTCTAAAAGATGCTGTCATTTTTGTGGGTTATTGATTATAGTTCTTGTTCCTTTTTGGGATTTATCGTATCGTTTAACTTTTATTTGTATACATTTCTTATCATGACAATAATTTTGTCATGATAGCATCCCTTTTGTTTTAATGATGTTTTACAAAAAAGCAGTCTGCATTTTTGGGATTTAGTTTAGTTAATTAATAGTTTTTATCGTTACTTTTATTCTTTTCACAATAGCACCACAAAATATAGTAAACTTTCAGTCCATATCGCCCACTCTTATTTTGGTGTTATTTGTATATCAAGTTTTCTATGGAGGATTTACAGGCATTGTCTTCTAGTTTTACTGTTTAGAAAGTTGACACCTGATATAGTTTGTAAAGGGCAGGTGAACCTGGATTGAACTGTACGATTAGATAACTGGAAAAGTTGGAGATGTGTTTCTTGTTTGAGTTTAACTATTGTTTGTTTTTCTCACTTCAGGCAGTATGGGAGTCTTTGACAACTGTTCAGTTCTTCTGGAGCTCAAAAACTTGCCTTTCAAGGAGAAGAAGAAGCTGAAATCAACAGTGACGTTGAATGGAGGCAGCATTTCTTTCATAGTCAACAAACAGGTGGGAAGATCCACTTTTACATGAGCGTTCTGGTAAACCTTTGTTGACAATCTTTAACAGTGTTAATAAACCAGACAATACAAGAGTTCTAGGTAATAAACCAGACTCTAAGTTGCTCAAATATCTAAAGCTTTAGTAACTGCTAGCTTGTGTTATCTTGACTTTAAGTTGCATACTCTGCTTAGCTATTAGCTTTAAATTTAGCAGCTAATAGGATGAAAATGTCTGGGTTGATGGCTGTTACTAGTAGCTATTAGCTTTACATTTTGTGCTTAGCTTCACCTTTAGCAGGTTTACACTTAATGGCTGTTAGCTTTACACATAACAACTAGTATCTGTTAGCTTTGCTCTTAGTATTTGTGAGTTTTACTCTTAATACATCTCTTAAACATCTAGTAGCTTTAAGGTTTACACTTAATAGCTGTTAGCTTCACATTTAGAAACTGTAGCTTTACACTTAGTAGCGTTTGACTGTATCCTTAGTACCTGGTTTCTTGATCCGTTTCATAGCCTTTAGTTTGGCTCTCAGTTGTGGTTTACAAAAAATATGGGGGAAAATTAGAATGTTAATATATTTATTATTTAAAATTAACACTGCAGCTTGGCATGCTGAGATAAAAACGTTCTGTATTTATGATATCCATTTCAATACTTATTGAGAGATTTAAATTGGATTTATTGACCAATTACTTTAAGTTTAGAAATTTAGTGTCTCATTTTTGCCTACATTTCCCACAGTGCTCTCTGGTGGTGACCTCCGACTTGTCCAACCTGAGCTCCAACAGGCTGCGCAGCATCCAGAAGTACCAGACGCCGGTGGTCGGCTTGGATTATCTGTATAAATGTGTGGAGAGAGGCGTTCTTCTGTCTGTGGACGAGTACAAGATGGACACTTCATCATCTCCAGATCGTCCTCCTCCCTGGAAGTCACCGGAGAGAACTCCGCTAACTTATAAAGGTCTCAAAACATGTACAAAAATATCGTAGAAGGGCTACAAGAAGTACAATCAATGGTGAAGGTTAAGAATTTAATTTTATGATATTTTTTCCCTCAATGTAAGAGAAAGGTTTTGTGTTTTGGACCTGACGCTAGCATTTTTATTAAACAATTTTTGTCTAAAAAACCTGCAGATTGTAGTTAAGACGTGGAATAATAATGAGTTTCTGTGTCTAATGTTGTTTCTGTTTGTTGTAGCCGAGCTTCCAAAAGGTCCGACCTCCTCAGAGGGAGCAGCTGTTGGAAAAAACAATCAGAAGTTCAGGTGGGACCATCATCATCATCCAAACTTCAGACTTTATCTGAATTTAAGTCTTTTCATCTGACTTTCACAGGGGAGATGTAGGTTGAAAGCTACAGTAATGGCTACAGACTTATCCTTTAACCCAGGAGAAGTCTTATATTTTATTATTATTATAGTAAATAATAATAAATAGTTATTTATAATTATAATATTTATAATTAAATTTTTAATTATAATAATTAAATAACTAATGCATCGTTAGTTTTTTTTAAAAGTGGAAATAAATTATTAAATATGGAATTGATTATATGTCCCTTAAATGAATGTTTTCATAGTTGTTTTATTATTTAATAATTGTTTTAATGTTTAAGTTAAACTGTCTACCTGCGCCATCTTATTCAGCTGGCGGAAGTAAAGCGATTCAAATAGAAACCCTGAAGTCTGATTGGCTGCTTGAAACAGCAAGAAAACTTTAATTATTCAGAGTTAGCTATGATTCTAAAGTCAACATTTTCGCCGGAAAGTGCAAAAAAAATAACTTTAATAGTATAATTAAATTGTTTCAGTTTATTTGCCACAAACTCTAGGTGAGGAAAAGTGACTTCTATATCTCTAGTTTGGTCTGAAATGTCTCTAATTTAACGAGCGTTAGCCGTCGTTAGCTAGCGGGCGGAGCTAACGTTGATCCTGTCTTCTGCGGTGGCTTCCTCCACACAGGGCGACGGTGAGCTCTCTCGTTATCTTAGACAAACTGCAGATCAAACTACCGCTATAGAGGCTGGAATTGGTCACCCAGAGTTTCTAGTAAATAATTAGCACGAAATTAAAACTGTCACTTAACCGTCAACTCATTAATTTACCCAGGATCTACAAAGAGTCGGACTCTGCTCTCCCAGCGTTCCCCGATGATTTCCAGGTGGCGAAGTACTCTGTTTTCGGACAGGTGAGGGAGAGGTTTTACCC
>CAEGAE010054614.1:0-18112 GCA_903067095.1 Girardinus metallicus
CAGTTAGACACCAACACACACTGCAGTTAGACACAAACACACACCACAGTTAGACACAAACACACACCAACACACACTGCAGTTAGACACCAACACACACAAACACACACCACAGTTAGAAACCAACACACACTGCAGTTAGACACCAACACACACCACAGTTAGACACAAACACACACCACAGTTAGACACAAACACACACCACAGTTAGACACAAACACACACCACAGTTAGACACCAACACACACCACAGTTAGACACAAACACACACCAACACACACCACAGTTAGACACAAACACACACCAACACACACCACAGTTAGACACCAACACACACCACAGTTAGACACCAACACACACCACAGTTAGACACCAACACACACCAACACAGTGTTTTTTTTTCAGTGTTGTTTAAGGTTCATTTTTTGTTTAAATTTTTTTATAACTCATTATAATTTTATTACTCAAATTCATAAGAAAAACAAAGATGCAGCTTCTTTTTGATAATTATTGTAATTATATCAGTTAAATTTTTCTAGAATTATTTTTTTTAAAAGAAAGGCAGCTTCTTTTTCTAAATTATTATACTTAAATAAATTTTCTTATCTTATTATGTTTTGTTTAAAAAAAAGAAAAAAGAAAGAGCTGCAGCTTCGTTGCTGCAGCTTCGTTGCTGCAGCTTCGTTGCTGCAGCTTCGTTGCTGCAGCGACGCATCAGTTCATCCTGGAGTGCAAAGTGCTGTTCAGCGGCGGGAACATCAGAAACCTCCTAAGCGCTCTGAGGCCGCCGGCAGCAGCCGCGGAGTTATGCAACAGAAACAGAACAGACTGCGGCCGTTTGCCGCTCACTCTGAGAGGAGCCAACGCTTCCTGAACGGTTCTGGAGGTCCAGCCCTGTGGACCGTCAGAACTTTCTGCTCCTTCAGGTTCAGACTCTGCTCCACAGCGCCATCTAGTGGCCAGGCAGCAGCTGTGCAGGAAGCTAATGGTTCTGGTTCCTGTTGGACTGGCAGTTTGGATAAATAAATCCTGGCTCAGATATTTACATACACCTGGGCTCAAAGGGACGAACACCAACAGGATTGTTCTGGTTAAGTTCTGATCACCTGGGCAGAACCGGCGGGCAGGACTCCAGTTTGGACCCAAGCAGGGAAGTCCAAATGATAAAAATAAAACGATTCCTGATTCAACCAGCACCAGTTTATGTCGAGGTCTGCAAAACCCAGCTTTTATATTGATAGTCCATATTCGCTCATTGCCCAGCGAATTCGCTTATAAGCTAAATATTTAGTTAGAAAGCTAAAAATAAATGTAGTTAAGAAGCTAAATATTTAGGTCTTACTTTTGTTTGGAAAGTAAATAATTAATTTGTTAACTAACTATTTAGCTTGCTACTTATCTAACAAATTAAAAATATCTTCCATTTTGCTTGGAATAGTTCAAGCATTTTGGACTCCATATTGGACCCCAGCAGCAGAAATTATTAAATTCATGACATTAAAATATTTCTCTGGATTTTCCTTCAGTTTTAAATCAGTGAAACAGTTTTAAGTTTGTTTAAATAAAAACTTCATGTTTAGCTCTAGAATTAGAGTTTAAACGAGGACCCCTGCTGGCCTGGAGGCCCGAAACAGCAGCTCAGTCTGCTTATGCCTGGGGCTAGCTCGGTAGCACGTCGGTGTGGCGGTTCTGGATCCATGGATGGGGTCGGTCCAAAGATCTGACACATCCAGACATTCAGGTAGAACATCAGAACCTGAGTAGAACCAGTACCGACCTTGGGCAGCGAGGTCCTGGAGCCGGAGCTCTGTGTCGTCATGGTGAGCACGGTGGTGATGCCGAGGGCCACGCGGGCCGGCGCGGCGTCCATGTTGATCCAGAAGGAGACCCAGGACAGGATGACGATGAGAAGGGACGGGATGTACATCTGGATCAGGTAGTAACCCATCTGCCGCTCCAGGTGGAACCGGACCTCGATGCAGGTGAACTTACCTGCAACGCAGCGGGAGGTTACCATGGTTACATTCCAGATTAAAGCATTAATATCGGGTTAGAAATGCTTCAGTAAGAGGTTCTGGAGGCAAACAGAACCATATGGTCAGGGAAAACTCAACATGAGATAATGGGTCCGGTGCAAATGGTTCTGATAAAGCTGCTTCCATTACTGTGGGGCAGTTTCTAAAGTTACACAGTAAAAAATTAACTGCAGTTTTTGATTTATTTAACCTGTTAACCTGAAAATTACTTTTTCCAAGTCATATTTTCACCGTTTACTAATTAAAAATGTCAGGTTCAAGCTAAATATTTAGTCCCAATGTAAATATTTATTTTCCAAGCTAAACATTTAATTTCCAAATTAAATGTTTAGCTGGGCTTTAAAAATTGAGCTTAGTAATGAAATATTTAGGTCGGCAGCTAAATATTTAGCTAAATAGTTAGTTTGCTAACTAAATATTCAGGTATGCTAACTAACTTTAGTTACTTTGCTAATTAAATAATATGCTAGTTAAATATTCAGGTTGCCAACTTTAAGTAGTTTGCTAACTAAATATTTAGATTGTTAGCTAAATATTTAGATCCCGGCTAAATTTTAGCTAATATGGAAGTTAGTTTGCTGATAAGCGGATGTGAACTATAAAAATAAAAGCTGAATTTTGTGGACCTCTATATAAATTGGTACTGGCTGAATCTCTTCAGTCGACTCATCGCTCAGGTAATGTTTTATTTTTAATCATCGTTTCTTTTCGTCTGGATATTTTCAACGTGTTAGCTGAACAATTAGCCACTGCAGCAAAATCTCCCCCTGCGGTCGAGCCAGAACCGTTCCGGTTCATGTTTGATTCACTCTTAGGTTGCTTTGAAGCGGCTATCAAAGTTTGGCTTCCTGTTTACTCATTCAGTTCAGTTAAATATTTAGTTTGTGAATGAAATATTTAGTTTGGAATGGTAACATTCATAAATGAATGAATAATATGGTGGAAATATGACTTTAACACCTATTTTTTTCTTTTAAATAAATCAGGCTAAATAAACCAAATTATTGCTGTTAATGTTTTACAGTGTAAATTTACAAACAGTTCCCCACCGGTCCGGTGAGACTCTGAGAATCTGTTAACTTTGTGAGCGTGTAGCTGCAGGTCTTGAACAAATGGGATGAAACCGTTTGTGATGGAACCAGAACCGCCTGCTGCTTTCTGCCTGAACTGAGCTGATGGTTCTGCTGGACCTCCTCCCATGGCCGGCTCGCCAACCGCAGAACCAAAATGCCGTTGACACCGTGTGGGGCCGGAGGTCACAGACACCTCGTCCACGCTGGCCCAATCCCTTGGTTCTGATCGGATCTGATAAAATCATCATCCTAGGAATCAGGAAGCCGCTTCTCCTCACAGCCTGCGGCACCAACAGAACGGATAGAACCTGGCAGCTGGCTGGTTCTGACACCGGTGGCCTGGCGGTGTGTGTGTGGGGCCTTGCATTTGATACACTGTAAGGACCATCTTGCTAACACATGCGATGCTGTTTTTAGGTTGTCCAAAATGCGGCCTGAGGACCATTTGCAGGCCTTGGAACGATTTTGTTCATGTTGCTAAAAATATACAATAAAAATTTTCAGCCTGGAAAAAATAGGATATGGTTTGTTATTATTGTTTTTAATCTGGCAAACCTGTGAGATGCTTTTTATGTTTTTAATCTACAATGATTCACACAACTTTTGTCTACATAAATTTCATTAAAATGTTGAACTTGGCAAAAAAGTTGGGACACCACTGGGTTATGAGTTATGTGTAAATGCAATTTAGGTTAGGTTTAGGTTGTAGGAATAAATGGAAGTCAATTGAAACAGAGGTCCCCACAAGTGATGATGAAACCAACGGTCCCAAATCTTACTTAAACCAGTGTGTGGGTGTGTGGGTGTGTGTGTGTATACCAGTGTTGTAGTGCTTGGTGCAGTATCTCAGGTCCGACTCATCCTTCAGGATGAACTGCGGCAGAGTGAGGCCCTCCGCCACCTGGACCGGCCAGTTTTCCTGCCACTCGAAGATCAGGTCGTTCATGGTGTAGCCGACTGGAAAAGGCAAAAGAAGCGGGTCAATCCCGAACCAGAAAGCCCGGTTCTGTCTCAATCTGCGGGTCAGAGCCACCTCTTCAAGTGTCCAAATGGATTTTTGTTCCTGCTTTTTTCTATTGGGTTATGCAATCTCTAAAGTGAGACCCTCTGAAACCAAAAACTATGGCAACGGACAAATTATGAAAAACTCAACAAAAGTGGGAGGAGTCAAGAGTTGAGGGGCGTGGCTAAATGAGGAGATGAGGTCAAGAAGGGCTGTGGGAAAGGCATATCGCCAACTTAGTAACATTGTTGCTAATTTAGCAACTCTTTGTTCAAAAGAACAACAAATCTAGCAACTTTAAAAAAAAACGATGTTAACCAATTCTAGCCATGTTGGCTAGACCAGCTCCGGACTCGCCACCAGGGGGCGTGTCTGAGTGAGATGGTTTTATACAGGAACATGGTGCTGAGTTAATGTAGACATCTACAAAACTGGACTGTTGGGATAGGAAAATTAAACTGTAGTACCAACATTCAGCCCACAGAGGGCAGCACTGAGACGAAACTGTCACACTTTGCACAGAAACACAAAGATAAAACCTTTAAGGACCAACTTGGACATTTTATCTGCAGAAAAGCAGTTGGTTGGTGGTTTAGTCCCACTTCAACACCTCCAGGTTTGTAGGTTTTTCTTTTTCATGAGGATGTGAGAACGAAGCTCAACATGAAATGAAACTTCCTGCTGCTCTGGTTCTGTTGGACCTGCTGTGGTTCTGCTGACCAGACCCAGGGTTCTGTTGGACCTGCTGCACGGGCTTCCAGGAGCCGGCTGGTGGTTCTGGTTCCGCTCCAGAGCCACGCATTGAGGATGCACTCTGTTCTGGTTCTGAAGGTTGATCCAAAAAGGAACAGGAAGTCTGTGCAGAGATGAAAGTGAACAGCAGGAAGCGCCTGCAGCTCCTTAAAGCGACGGCGTCCTTCACTTCACATGATCTTAAAACCCAAACGCCTGCAGAGAAAAGCGGGTCAGAACAAGTTCTGCAGGTTCCACCAACCGTGTTAACACTTTAAAAATAAACCTAATTCTAATTAGAATAACGTGTGATGTCAACAGCAGCATCATCATCATCATCATCAGCGCCTGATGAAAAGCGCTAGGACCTGCTGGTTCTGGTTCGACCCAGCAAAGTGACGCGTTTCCAGACTGAACTACAGCAGACAGCTGAGCCTGGCTGAGATTAAAACGGATTATTTTAATAAAAATAAACGTTTCTAAATAAGAGCACAAGTTAACGAGGTATCCAACATCCGACACGCATCCGACACGGCCCGGTTCTGGTTCCACAGCGGTTCCAGACGTTCCTCTGATCCTATTGGACTGATGCAGCTTCAGTTCTGACTGCGGCACCAACAGGACGGGTTCTGGTCATTCATGCTGAAACGGATTTATTGAGTGAACTGAGACTCGGGTTGTCGGTTCGAGTCCCGCTGTCTGTGGCTGATCAAGGCTTTGGAGTCCTCTGGTCTTGAAAAAGTTAATTCTTCAGTGGTTTTGTTCTTTTTGCTCCATGTGTAACACCAAGAAACCCAAATAACATCAGAATTTTACAGGAAGAAAATAAGAAAATTATATTTCTGTCGCATCATAACTGGATAGAAAAGTGAAGAATTTCCAAACCCATCCAAACCAAACACCAATTAATTTACAGCTTTTTTCATGTTTTTTCCAAACTCTTCCAGGTTTTTTTCAGAAATGTCCAGGTTTCATAATTTTTTTCTAGACTCTTCCAGGTTTTTCCAGGCTCTTCCAGGTTTTTCCAGGCTCGCGCCAGCCGCCGCTCAGACTCGCCACTTGGGCCTCAGGGAGGTCTGCAGCATTTCCACGTTCAGAACCAGAACTTAATGTAAGGAATGACAAAACGCAGCGGCGGCGCAGCGTGCTCCTGACCACAGAGGCGGTTTAACGGGACTCACAGCTCTCCAGCTGCATGATGCAGGTCTGAACGTCCATGGGGAAGTTCTTCAGGTCCATGGGACACGACAGCGTCAGCGTCAGTCTGCAGGACAAGAAGGAGAAAAAGGTTAAATTAGGCTCCATGTTGGAGAACAGAACAGATGAAACCGATTCTTCCGGATTGAGGATCAACGTTTTGGAAGACACATTTTCTAAATCTGATTACATCTCTCTCTCTGCTCTGAGTCAAACCAAGCTGTTCCCCTCCTGGCCTGTGGGGGCGCTGCACCAAGAACCACTGAATGAAACGACACAAAAACCTCTGAGGACACTGAGAGCAGCTTCCTTCTTCACCAGATGGAAACAAAAATGGAGGCGTCAGATTTTAGCGGCTGGAGGATTTCTCTTTACTTTTTGGCTAAAGACCAGTAGCCATTTCTGCTGCTAGCGCTAGGCTAACACGTTAGCTTTGGTTGTATTTACCCAGAATGCCCTGCTCTGCAGTCCACTTCCTGCTTTTGGAGCGGTCTCCGATACGCTTGGTGTTCACATTCAAACCAAACCCAGACCGAGGTTTGGAGGACCAGAGGTCAAAGGTCAGTTAGCATTCACACTTCACCAACCGGACTGAACTTTGACTAGACAGACGGACTGGAGTTGGATTAAAGCGGGCTGAACAGAACCGGTGGGTTTGGTGCACAAGCACAAAAAGAAAAAGTTTTTTTCTGCCTTGAAGAAAATTGTTTTGCTCATGAGAGGATAGAAAAGAACACAATGTGTAAAATTTGTCAGGAATAAAACATATCTTATTACATATGTTTAATAAAATTCAATAAAATAAAATAGATCTTATTGTCAGAAGTACAATAAAATATGTTTTAATTGTATTTAGAAAAACAAAAGGGCTTCCGTAGAGCAGATCATCACTCGTCCTTAACTGCAGTTAGTTTGGTTCCAAGCGTATTTAAATGTTTAATCTCATATCTGTGCCGTGTCCCCGCAGCGCAGGGCGGCTAACGTGGCGCATGTTGTCCCGGTCCGTTCGGGTCGCTGTGCTCTGTTTGGGTAATCATGCGTGTTGATGCGGCGCTGCAGCCTCACAGCGCAGCTAAAGAAAATTCCCCCACAGATTCGTCGTCACAGCAGAACACAGCCACGTAGAGCCACCTGGTCGCCATGGAAACGCTCACTTCCTGCACGAGCAGGGAACTCTGCACCAGGGGCGGCCCAAACCTTTCTGGGATCCTAAGCAGATTTTCATTTTGGCCCCCAACCTGTTAGCGCCAGACGCTTCATAATTCCTGAGCTGCTGTTAGCATTAGCATAATTTTTGATTAGCTTACATCATCCGGTGTTATCATGGCCGCTACATTTAACTTTATACGAGAAACAAACTAAAGAAAATGATTTGGATTTTGAAATGCATTGTGGTATTTAAATGAGTCATTATTTTAACTATTTGAAAGTAACATCAGCTGATAAACAATAAATTTACAGTAAACAATATAAAAAGTATTTTATATACTTTTTGGGAAGTGTTTTTCCATGGTTTGCCCTTTTCAGTGTTAATTTAAATACATGTATATATTTATCTTGCTAGCTTGGTGCTTTTGGGGGCCCGCTGGTGGTGTGGAGGCCCTCAGCATCGCCTTGGGCCGGCCCTGCTCTAATCTAATCTAATCTAATCTGAGTGATTTGGACCCACCGTATGGAGTAGAGCACTTCGCCGTTCTTGAAGATGCGCAGCAGCTTGTTGTCGGTGGTGACCTCGTGGAAGTGCGCTCCCTTCTCGTTGGCGAAGAACAGGTCCGGTTTCCAGATGGAGTCCAGCATGGACGGGTCCAGGTCCAGAGAGTCGTCAGGATACTCGGCGTACGCCAGCCGCGGGTCGTTCCACTGCTGCCGCAGGAAGATGTTCACCCGGTAGTCCTGGAGGGAGACAACCGGGTCAACAGAACCAGAACCAACAGAACCATCAAATGTGAGTCAACAGGGCAAAACATCAGAACCATCAGAACCTCCACTCTGACGTCAGAGGAACATTTTCTCCATTTTTTCCAGGCTGAAACAAACTGACGACGAATGAACTCAAGATTTTTAGTCACCAGTTTGACAAACCTGAAAAAAACGAGAAATTTTCTGATCCAAACTGACTTTTAATTTGCTAAACTAATTCTGAGATCTGTTCTGTTTTTGTTCTTTTCTATAGGCTGAGAGGGGGAGGTGGGGAGACGGGAGGGATTAGCCAATCAGAGGCTGATGTTTGTGTCTCCGGGCAGATTTTTCTCCATGATGCTGACTGAAGGTGAGTTCAGCTGTGCTGCAGCGCCACCTCCAGGTCGAGGCGCCGCCGTCTCTGGGTCCGAACCAGGAATCAGGAGGTTCTGCTGTTTGGACTCGGTACCTGAAGGTCCAAACAGGATGAGCACAGAAACATCCAGAACCAGCAGCCGGACCAACGTTTCCTGAAGGCGCTGCTGATCTCAGTGCTCAGGTTTAATCTCTCCTCAGTGTAAAATGTTCCTTCAGGTTCCGGCTCGGTTCTGGTCCATTTGGGTTAAACCTGCTGGTTCTGACTCACACATGAATGTTTCTGGTGTTGTTTGGAGGTCAAACCGGGCCAAACATAAGACTAACCTGCTGATCTGAGAGAAAAGTTTTTAAAACAGAAACAATAACCAAAGAGCAAAACGCTGAAATATGAAGTGAAATCCAGGATTTCTGGATGTTCAAATGACAGAAATGAGGAACATGGGCTGTTCTAGCTAACATTTACCCGCCTGCAGCCAGGCGCCGAGGCCAGCGCTCATCACGCCCACAGGAAGCCAGAGAGACGCGTTAGCAGGACCAACACGGCGACGCAAACTGCCATGAAAAATTCAGCCTGGCCGATAAATAATGAAGTCAACTGAAAGCAATCTTCTCCTTCTGAAACGTCTGACAGGTTGTTAGCCAGCAGCGCGCACACACACACACACACACACACACACACACACACACCAAACAGTTTGAGGTCAGGACTCCCAGCAGAGCAGAAAGCACTTAGAAGTTGACAAGCAATCATCCTTTCTTCCATTAGCCAAATATATGAAGCTAAATATTCAGTTTTATTGGAAGCTATGTATTATATTTAGCTTCAAATTTAAGGTTTTTTTTAGCTAGCAAAATATTTAGTTAGCAAGTTAAACATTTAGCCAGCTAACTAAATATTTAAGTTGTTAGTAAAATATTTAGATTAGAGCTAGAGACTTAGCTTGATAAAACATTTCTCTCACTAACTAAATATTTAGTGTTCAAATATTTAGAAAACCAGCTAAATATTTTGTTAACAAGAAATATTTATTGTTTTAAATATTTATAATTTTTTATTGTTGAGCTAAATAACAATAATTTATCTTATAAGCTAAATATTTAGCTCTTATTTAGTTAAGTTAGATATTTAGCATAAAAAAACATTTCATTAACCTAATAAGCAAAAAATAAATAGGCTTAATAAAAAGCTAAATATTTTATTTAGCTTCAAAACTGATATTCTACTAGCAAGCTTAATATTTAATTAGCATGTTAAGTATTTAGCTAACTCACTATATATTGAGATTGAAGCTAAATATTTAACTAGCTAAATAAATATTTAGCTAACAAGCTAATAAGTAAAAAGGTAAATAATATTGCAATGAAGCTAGATGTTATATTTAGCTTCAAACTAAATATTTAGTATGAAACTGACATTATAAATGAATGACCAACGTGGTGAAAACATGACTGTCAGTGAAGTTGTTCCCTCATTTCTCTTCAGAACCAGACGTCCATGATGGCCTGTGTTGATATTTCCAGTGTGATTTATAGTTTTGCGCAGCGTCAGATTTCAGTTGGTGTGAACTTGTTTTCTCTGGTCTAATTCAGAGCATCTTAATGAGCCTCAGTCATCGTTGTGCCACATGGTTCTGCACATCCAGTTAGTTTCCGTTTGTTTCGTTTAACCGTCTGAGTCCAGCAGGAGCTGGACCATCAAACTGGCCGTCCGGCTCCTGAAGGAGAGCGTCTCTAAAAGTCATTAATCGTGGTTCTGGGACGGTGAGGATGTGAGTAACAGGAGAGCAGCAGCAGCTTTGACTTCATGTCACTTCAGTGTATTTGCTGTCAGAGTCGCTCAGCGTCTCTGCAGCACATCTATTCCTGTCGGCTCGTCTGTCTCCTCACATCTCTGTCCGCCGGCTCCATCTTTACCTCGTCTGGCTCCGCACTCATCGTTCTGCTGTTACTAATTAAACTGAAACACCAGAACCAACATGGCTGCCGAGCCGCAGGTTTATTACACGACTCAGACAAATCTGTCGGAAACCTCCCGACCGCAGTGAAGACATCACACTTCTCTTTGGAGGATCAAAGGTCAGACGCTGGAAGAGGCTGTGGTCAGTTTTCAAAATAAAACACTCCTGGTACCAGGCTGGGGTTCAGTGAGGTTCTGTTTGAGTGAGTTCCTGATGGAGGCTGAGTGAATGTAGAGAAGCTGACCGAGCCCAGCCACCTGGACCGCCGGTGGTACCACGCCGGGTCCGCGGACCGCCTGGCACCACCTCGCTTCCTGGCCTCCAAGTCGCTCTGACCGGCAGGACTGAATCGGTCAGAGCTGCAGCCACCGTTGTTACTCACACGGCCTGGAACCATCCGTTGACTACAGACCAGAGGCCATTCGGATCACGTGACCTGAAATCAAGTCACTTAAATCTTAAATTGAATCCGTTTCATTTTCTGCCTCGGCGTTCCGGATGAAGAACCTGGATGCTAACACGTTCCAGAGCCGTTTCTGCTCCACCAGGAGGCCTGGGGTCGGTTTCCTGGTTGCCCCTGGCGACAGATAGGCAGGCTGCATAGCGACATATGAGCCTGTGATGAAATGACCTTTGACCTTCTGGATTCTTGGCGCACTGCCAGCTAGTCCCCAATGTTTCCAGCCCACTTCGATAGCTTTAGAAAACGGATTCGGTGCAGGCAGGAGTTGCTCGGCGTTGAGGGACGCGCCGTCACAACCTCACGCCACTCGGGTCGCCGGCCGACTGAACTCTGGTTCACCGTTTCATCGCTGACATCACTAACCAGGAGCTCGTTTTTCTTAAAAAGTTTGCTTCCATCAGTTTCCAGGTGTTTCCTCTTTTCCTTCTCTGCGTCTGTCTGGGTTTTTCTACTTTCCATCTTTTCAAAGCCGCAGACCGAGAACGACGGCGTTTTACGTCAAAGAGCGTCTGAAAAACGTAAAGCTGCGAGATGTGACTTTATGAAACATAATCTATCTTTGTGTTTATAGAGCCAACAGACTGAGGCGATGCAGATCGGACCCAGCGGGACGAAGTACACGATCGACCCAGTGACTGCACAGCACCCTGATGAAATAATAACAGTAATCATCATCATCATCATCAGCCTGAGCGTGAGGTTCGTCCAGAACCTTCCGGTTGGCTGATCAGACCTGCATCCAGGAGGTAAGAGGAAGGAAATGGATGTTGGTTTCTGTTCAGTGAAGGTAGAGAAACTGAAGTTACTGAAACGGGTCCAACAGCCCTGAAAGCTGCCGGTCATCAGCAGAACGCTGCGACACGACCCGCCGTCTGTCTGGGAACCCAGCGGAAATCTCAGATTTATTCATGTCGTTCTGCCAACAAGCTGTTCAGTGCAAAAAGCTTTTCGGGACCCGGATGGGAAAACGTCCCGCCGATGCGCCTCGGCTTCCCGTCACTCACCATGGTGGTCTCGGCGATGGAGCCGAAGCTGTTGATGAAGATGTTGCAGGAGACGTTGACCGGAGGACCTGCGGAGGAAACCGGCATTACAGCAGCAGACCTGGAGCTTTGCTCATCCAACATGCATCCGACTGAACATGCATCCGACTGAACATGCATCCGACTGAACATGCATCCGACTGAACATGCATCCGACTGAACCGTTTCCAGGAGGGAAAGTTGGAGCTTCAGGAAACGATTCCAGAAATCTTAAAGGATTTGACGTCAGCCGATGATGGGCTTTTTTTCTTTTTAACTTTTTGATAAATTAAAAAGTTTTGACCAAAATCAAAAAATATTAACAAAAATCTTCCCCAAACAGAAAAATAAACTCTGATTCTAAATGACCAAAAAGAAGAAAAATTTGGTCTGATTTAACTTCAGACGGTGAGAAAACATGTTTGTACTTTTATTTGGCGTATAATATTGGTAAATATCAGCCATAACAACAACATTATGGCTGATACATTATCAATACATTAATATCGTAATGAATAATATTGATGGATTGATTGCTTAGGCCAACCTGGAAATTATTTAATTTTATTTTGTTTTATTTAATTGGGTGAAATGATTTCATATTTTAAAGAAATAAATATAGAAACGCCGCTGATTGGCTGAATCTGGAAAAGTCTGAAGCGGCGATGCGGCGTGAGGATGAGAACAGAACCAGTTTAAATACCTTTAAAGTTCGGTCGGATCCGCGCGTCGTATCCCGACGTTCTTCCCATCAGTTTGTCCAGGAAGTCGGAGGGAGACATGGGAGTTTGGCGCGTGCTGGCGGTGCAATCCAGCTCCTCACAGCGGCTCACGCTGCAGAGACACAGAGGAAGAACGGCTTTCACAGCGGCACAGCGCCCCCTGGCTGCAGCGGTGAGGTTTACACCGGATTTTACAGGTGGAAGTTCAACCAGAACAACTTCGGTTTGAAAATGAGAGGAATCCTCATCAGAGAGCTGAGCTAACGGCTAAGAGCTGAGCTAATGGCTAGGAGCAGAGCTAACAGCTAAGATCTGAGCTAACAGCTAGGAGCAGCGCTAACGGCTAAGAGCAGAGCTAACGGCTAAGGGCTGAGCTAACGGCTAAGAGCTGAGCTAACGGCTAAGAGCAGAGCTAACGGCTAGGAGCAGAGCTAATGGCTAGGAGCAGAGCTAATGGCTAAGAGCAGAGCTAACGGCTAGGAGCAGAGCTAACGGCTAGGAGCAGAGCTAATGGCTAGGAGCAGAGCTAATGGCTAAGAGCTGAGCTAATGGCTAAGAGCTGAGCTAACGGCTAAGAGCTGAGCTAACGGCTAGGAGCTGAGCTAACGGCTAGGAGCAGAGCTAATGGCTAAGAGTTGAGCTAACGGCTAGGAGCTGAGCTAACGGCTGTGAATGAAGCCAGCGGCTACGAGCAGCAGCCAATCAGGAGGGAGAGATGAGTCAGCTCTAATCTTCCAGTTCACTCATCATCATCATCATCATCATCATCAGCTCCTCCTTCTCTTATCCAGCCCTTAATAATCAGGGCTCTGATTGGTCCAGCTGTCCCAGCAGAACCCTCCGGTACCAGGCTGCCGGTCCAGCTGGTTCTGGAGGCTCCATCAAGACAGGAAGCAGATCCCAACAGGTTACCATGGTGACATCACAGTGCGTGTCGACCAATCAGAACCGTGATGTCGAGTTCATGGTCAGGTCACCTCAGGTTCATCGCAGACCACCGACCGCTGCTGACATTCAACACACACACAGCGTGTGTGTGCGTCACCTGGGTGACGGCAGATCTCTAAATGCCACCGTAAAGCTTGATGATCCTGAAACTACATCGCTCCGTTTGTCATCCGGGACGAGCAGAACCAGAACCTGCAGATCAACCTGCCAGCTCAGCGACAGCGGCGCTGCTTCATCCTGACTCTTCATCGTCCGGTCCTCTGGTTCGCTCCATCAGGGATTATTCTCACGCTGCTCAGGAGCAAAACTCAGAACCGAATCGAGACGCTGAGGACCGGCAGCTGGAATCGCAGCGATTTAAAGTCAGTCAAAGTTCAGAGCAGAACAGCCAACATGTTCCCCTCGTAATCTGCTCAATAACGCTTAATCTGAGCCTCTGCTGTTGGAACTACGGCGGCCTGGAGGGACAAACACAAGAAAAAACCTCTTAGCATAAGAACCTGTTTCACTGCTTCCCAAGTTCCACTTTAACCAAAATAAGTTACTGATTATGGTGAATGAAAAGAATGAACAAATGAGAAAAGACGAAAAAGTCATTTGAGTTTTGTTTTATTCTCAATGTCTTCCAACCAAAACCAAAACCAGAACGAAGGACAACCGCTGGCGCCTTCCCGCCTCACCCTCTGCCCTTCACAATAAGAGCATGCATTCGGGTGTGAAATAGATACACTGTAACTGCCACACAGGGCTGAACACACAGAATGTCACAAACACAAAAACACTTAACATGTGAAACATCAAAAGGAAACACAGACAAAAAACTAAACAGCAGCGACAAACAAAACAACTGAAATACCGAACGGTAACGACCAGCGAGTTTAAGAAGTCGGCCATCGCGGCATGCTGGTTGCTAAGCTGCTTAGCTCGCCCTCCTCTTCCTCCCTTCCTGACCTTCCAGTTCGGCTCCTTGGTTGATGAGCGGAAGCTGCATGAAGTCCTCGTGTTTAATGGATGAGCTTCTCACACACAGAAACCAGCTGAACTGATTCAGCAGCGACACGTTAAAACACAAATGTCTGATGTGGATTTTCAGAAAAAATAAAGTTTCATTCATGCTGAGGGTTTAAAGATCGACGCTTCGGTTCTGTTTCCTAACCTGAACAGAACTGGACCCAGCAGGCTGTTCTGGCTCGTTTCTGCTGCATGAGTCCAAACAGCTTCATCGTTTCCCTGTTGGGAGGAACAAACACTGATCACATCTAAACTCAGTTTCTGTTTCTGGGTGTTTGTCTTCAACAAACGGGTCAGAAATTCACCAAAGTAGAATAATCCTGCCCAGTTCTGACCCGTCTTCAGCGGTCCGGATCCTCTGCTTTATTAATGCCATTTGAGCCACCTGTTCCCCTCCTGGCCTGTGGGGGCGCTGCACCAAGAACCACTGAAGAAAACGACACAAAAACCTCTGAAGACACTGAGAGCAACTTCCTTCTTCACCAGATGGAGACAAGATGGAGGCGTCGGGTTTTAGCGGTTGGAGGATTTCTCTTTAGTCTTTGGCTAAAGACCAGGAGCCATTTCTGCTGCTAGCGCTAGGCTAACACGTTAGCTATGGTTATATTTACCCAGAATGCCCTGCGCTGTAGTCCACTTCCTGCTTTTGGAGCGGTCTCCAGTCCGCTTGACGTTCACATTCAAACCGAACCACAGTTCACTTCAACCGAACCCAGACCGAGGTTTGGAGGACCAGAGTTAGCTTAGCATTCGCACCTCACCAACCGGACCGGACTCTGACTAGACAGACGGACTGGAGTCAGATTAAAGCGGACTGGGCTGGTGGGAACGATGCAGCGTGTTTTCAAAACTGCTCTTAAGAAACGAGAACATCAAGAAGTTTCCCACCCTGCTGCAATCTGACTGCAGTCAGGGTGGGAAACAACATGGCCGCCAGCCGTCCTGAGGCCTGAAGGAGCAGAGACAAGTGGGACGTCCTCAGACAGGACAGCTGGACTGGGAACCAGTACTGCCGACACTGATCCATCCGAACAATCAGCTGAGGAAGGTGACAGTTCCTTAAAACTGGAAACCCTGAGAACCAGAACCGTCATCGTCTCCGGACCCAGTATGACTTTCCGCCCGGTAACTGATGATGCTTCCTGGTGATTCATGGAAAACCTGGTCCGGCATCCGGACCGGAACCGGTTCCGAGACGTCGGTCACAAATATTCCCATCTGCCTCTGCGATTATGCAACGAAACGATCTGATGAGGCCGACGGGAAGAGAAGAGGCTTCCGCATCTGGAGACCCTCGCCCCTCCTCCACCCGCTGCTGTTACATAACGCCCCCATCAGCACGCCACGCTCTGCTCTCAGCAAAACGAGACCAGCTTCAGACCCGGGGTCTCCGACCAGAAACTGGTTTCAAACTGGAAAAAATTTTTTTTTCAAATTTACTTTTTAGATTCAAGAGATTTTTTTTCAGTTTCAAATGTTTTTCTTTTGAACAAACTTTATGGCCCCAATGTAGTTCTATAGAGAGCTCAGTTTTTCCCGGGCTTTGTTTGCTGCTCGTTCCCCTCCTGGATCTGCTGCTAATTGTGGTCGTTGTTATGAAAACTTTCAGCGGGTCGTTCTGGTTCTGCTCGGCGTTTTGCTCCAGTTTTCACCCAACAGGAAGAAAAATCCACTCTAATGTTCCTGCAGCTGATTTCAGATCGTTTCTGTGAACCGGAGCGATTCATCTGTGAACACTTTAATAACCGTCGTGTTTCATAGCTTCATGCTCCAGGAACTCTGAGTGATTCTTCAGCCGGCGGCAGCGGCGCCTCATCCAAACACCAAAAACCCATTTGGCTCCGTCCGGTCGCTAAACCGTTCCTCCTGGAAACACGGAGCAACATCTGTTCTGCTCCCTGGATTTCCTTCTCTGTTTGGAGGCCAGCGGAGCGAGCGCTCAGGTTAAACGCGCAGCGGCCTCGCCGTCGTGTTTAACCTGAAATATGCATGCTGGCTGTCTTCTGCTCCAGCAAAGCATCTGCTCATTACGCGGCGCAGTCATCAGCTGCTGCTGCTCCGGGATGAGGTCAGGCGCCTCCGGGCCGCGCCGCTACCTCCGACACGGCCGACCCGCCTGCTGCACCCACACATGCATAATGCATGACTGCCTAACGGGGGGGCAGGCACACAGCAGGAAGCTCCATAAACAGCTGCTTCCCTCCGTCACAGTTAAACTACATCTATCAAAATGTTCGTCTTTCTAACAGCAGATCTGAACAAAGTCTGTCGAACTTCGACTCATTCTGGCCCAGAGCCGTCACCAGAAAATGTTATGAGGGCAGCACGAGATTAGCATTCACGCCTCACCGACTGGACTTTGACTAGACCGACACTCTGGAGTTGGATTAAATCAGTTTCACTGTTTTCCATGTTTGACTGGAAACAGTGAAACATTTTCCACTGTTTTCCATACACGTATTTCATTCTTTATTATTATTCTTTTATCTGGGTTTCCTGCCGACCCGTTTGCGGTTCTGGTTCTGGTTCCTGTTATTCAGCTGCACGAGGAAAACAAACATCCTGAAATAAACCTGCATTCCCAGAGAAGCCTGGAGGATTTCTGGCGTTGCATGCAGAGCCGGGCCGACCGGCGCCTGCAGCCAAATGTTCACTTACTGAGAGGAGACCGCCGAGCCTTCATCACTCCTCTTCCTCAGGCAGCCGCCGCCGCGCCACTTAGCGCAGCGGCAGCTTCTTCAGGCGGCTGACCCGCGTTACAACGGATGTCTGGAAAAAGTTCAGTATTTTGTGTTCCTCATGTCAGGAAGTGAAACGGATCTATGATATAGATCTATCGCATATAGAGTGGAACCATTCAGCCTTTTTTGTAGAAGTTCTGATGATTCTGGAGTGAAAACCCAGAATTCAGAACATCAGATCAATAAAAACGATCACTTCAACAGAAATGATCATCGCTCTGCTCTCAGCTCTGGTCTGGCTGAATTCCTGCATCAACAGAACCAGAACCAAAACCAGAACCAGCAGATGACCTGATACAACCCAGATCATCACTGACTGGACCTCCATCCAAGTTCTGGTTCTCTCCAGTCTCTGATCTCCACATGAAATGAAAACTTTACTTTCATCTGACAACAGAACTTTGGACCGGTTCTGGTTCTACTCGGCCCAAATGGCAGTACAGGTTCTGGATCCGGCCTCAGTCCACTCCTGGAGAAGCTTGAATGGATTCTGCTTCATATTAAGGCTGCGCTTGTCACTATACTGGACTTTTTCCTTCCACTCAACTTTCTATAAATATGCTTATATTCACAGGTTTTTTCAGCCATGAACCTTTGAGTGTTCCCTTCTCTTTTAGTTTCATTTCCATTTATTTTTTTATATATAACATTTCTGATTTACTGTAACATTTAACATTTTTTAATAATAAAATATTTATTTTTACTAATAAAACAATAAGATCGCGGGCGACTGTGGCTCTGTGGGAAGAGTCGTTGTCTTGTGATCGGAAGGTTGTAGGTTCAATTCCAGCTTCCTCCTGTCCCATGTCGAAGTGCCCTTGGGCAAGGCACTTAACCCCAAATTGCCTACCGATCGGTGTATGAATGTGTGAGCGTTTGTGAGAGCGAATGGGTGAATGACACTAGTGTAAAGCGCTTTGAGTGGTCAA
>CAEGAE010054615.1:0-48574 GCA_903067095.1 Girardinus metallicus
TGCGACCGGGATGATATGAAATTTATTTTCCGGTATTTTCAGTAAAGCTACGCATCTAAAGCACAGCCGCCGCCGTCTTCCGTCTATCCTGGAGTCCGGCGGGATTATAAATACCCGCCGGACTCCAGGCATAGCTGCCGTCATTTTAAGATGCTTATTGGTCCCCGAGAAAAAGACAAAAACCCGAACATTATCATGACTCAATAAAATCCTCCCAGGCCGAACTTGAAAACTGGACGTTATGCTGCTAACATTTAGCTTTGGTCAACAACTCAGGCGGAAGTGAGAGAGTAAATAAAGTCCCGGCCGGAACACGGTGCGCTAAATAATAAAACATAATATAACGAGGCTTCGAGGCAGGTCAGTTTTCCTCGAGGAATTTTAATAATCGAGGTACTGGAATCATTCGAGGAATCGTTTCAGCCCTAAAAAACTAATTAAACTATTTCTACTCTGTTAATGTCAATTTGTTTTTGTAATGACCTGAGCATGATGTGTATAATTCCTTGTGTTTTGTTTACAGTTCAACATGACTGGTGAGGGTCTCATATTTGGCAATGATGCGTTTGACAAGAAGCATTTACTGGCGCACTTGAGGAAAAAGTCCCAATGGTCCTCGCATTACAAAAATTAAGAAGATTGTTGTGAATGCGCTTGTGTTTAGGAGACACGGACACTGCACCTGTGGAAGGATAATCTGTAGCAGGTTGGAGACCATCTGCACTGAAAAACACAAAGTCTGCAGTTTCAAACAGACAAATAAATAGGAAAATAATATTTATAGCTGCTTTATTATTTTTAAGCTTTATCTCATTTTATACACAGAAAAAAACATTTTAAAAAGACAATATTTAACATTTAATTTTTTTTAGCTATCAAGAGGAAAAATTAAAGCCCTAAAGATGTGAGTGAGGAAGTGTTTATGTGCTTTTATAGAAGAAAAAACAAAATACAAGTAATTTGGAAGGAGGGAACAAAGTTTAAGTTAAAACGAAAAGCTAAAAAGCACTACTGTCAATAAATAAGAGTAGCCTCTTAAATTTATTGTTGTTGCAAGTAATATAAAAGGAGCATGCTCTTTTTCACAATGCATAAAGATCCACAAGCCTCGCTTCAGTTGTTTTATTATTTCACTCTAACTTTGCATTAAAAGTCACTGACAGTGTTTATGCAACAGCAATTTTTCATTGGGATAAAAGAAAAGTAAACAATAAAATGTGTTGAAATGCTTTTATGTTTTCCTCTGACTTACTGGGGTAACATGAGCTACATAATGTAACACATCTATTTAGGAACTCCAATTGTAGTGCAGTGTTCTTCTTCGTCGTCATCCTCTTTTCAGCTTTTCTCAAAGCAACTACTCCACAGGTCGGATTCCTTTGGCCTCCTCCATCTTCCTCAGGGTCTCATCCCATTGGGTGAACTGCTTAGAAAGCAGGAACATCTAACAAACAGACATCAATCTCCTTTATGAATCAATTATAAAACAGAGAATGATTGCTAAAATCGAAGTTACTGTATTTGTGCATTTCTTAACTGTAATTCTTTCATTTACGGCACAGTAGGAAATTAACTTGTGAATGTCAAAATATGTATTTTTGTGGCTATTTTGCACCATGATTTATTGTAATAAAACTAAGAGTTTATTCTGTGTTGTGTACCATTTTGTTGTATTCCTCAAAAAGCTTCTTGACTTCCTGTGACTGAGCTTCAGTTTGGTCCTGAAAAAAGAAATCACCATATTTGTTTTCTGTTTTTTATTTTTTTGTTGCTTTTTTGCAACTTTATTATGGTAATAGATGTAAAATTTTATCATACACAACAGACAGGGCAAAGGAGAGACCAAAACATGACCAACAGAAAGAGAAAAGGGAAAGCAAAAAAAAAAAAACCCAGGTAAATGAAGCAATAAGGAAAAAAGCACATTAAAATATATAACTATAACAGATGTTTAATGTACAATTATGGTTAAAATGAAGTACGCATTAGAAGGCAACATATTTGTGACTGAGTTTTTAACAACACATATGGTAGTATGAGTATAGCTACCTGTTGCTTGATGTGAATCTGTGAAAGACGCTGCAGCTTGGTTGCATGCTCAGGTACGTCTGTGGACATTGCAAAACAGACAGTTGACACGGGCTTCAAATAGAATATAAATCAAGTCAAGACAAAATAAGCAGTCTCCTCAGTTTATACTGGAGTTATACAACACACACTGATGAGCATTGTATTGCAGAGGTAATGAACTTGAAATTCACATGTCAAGCCAATATACCAAGCATTTTTTCTGTCTATGTCAACTGTTAGTAAAACATAAATAATAAACAACAATAAAGCCCAACTAAATTCCATGACAGTGCTGACACAGTTGCATACAATTCACATGTTTCAAACCTCTAATGTGGGTGCTGTCCAACAGTGGCTGTAAATTGTTAACTTGCTCCAACAAAGCAGCTTCAGAGAGCAAAGAGTCCTCCTCTATGGAACAACACAGAATACATTTCATTTATTAGTTTATTCGACAGGGAGTATATAGAGTATATAACCACAACTAATGCAACTGCAGTCCCTGGTTGGGCATTTCTGTGCATTAAAGTACATACAATTTATGAATCAAAATACAGTGAGAATACATATCTTTTCCTGAATTCATATAAACAATCTTGCAACCTTCAAATTCATATAATAGAAGTCATTAAAACATAAAATTTTATCAAGATTCAGATTCCAAAAATACATGTGTTTTCCTCTTTACATTCATAAACAACCTTGCAACATCCACTTTTATATAAGTATTCTTGGAAATACTCAGTACACTGTACTGCAAATCATATAAAGCATTAGGCACAAAAAGCAAAAGGTGAGAGATATTAAAAATCACATTTCTCCAATGTCCTTTTTGCTCTTACCTGCAAGGATGAACTCTAGTTTCATGGCATCAGGGAGAGTGATGTGGTCAGTGAACTGGGGGTCAAGATACTTCATCAGGTCCTCAACTGCACAATACAAACATAAGTAAGATTTAAAAATGCAAATGTATTTACAGAAATAACATTCACAAAAATGAAATGTCTTCAAACTGAAATATTGCTATTGTGCTTAATGGATATCACTTAAACATTGTTCACATTTACAGGATTCCCAAACTTAAATACAATGACTGGATGGAAGGACAAACTGATACATGGAAACAAAAACTTTGCTGATCAATAACAACCAATAAATATTTAATAACACTGTTTCCCTCCTGTTTCCATATGAAACAGTACAAGGAACTTCAAAAAGGCTAAATGAATTCATGGATGAGTCAAACTAAAGCCAGACTCACTCTTCTTGTGGAGGATCTTTACTCTCTCTCTCTTGTTGGCCGTGTTGATCAAACCTCCTTGAATTCTGACCAAAGCTTCTGCACACTGCGGAAAAACAAAACAAAGAATGTCACCTTAAAGAATGTATAGGAAAAATACAACAGAACCTTCTTGTGATCTTTGTGTTATCCTCAGCATAAAAAGAAAACATAAGCACCAAAGTTCAGCTACTAAAGGTTACAACATAATATACAGTGTTTTTCCAGTCAGTGCATATTTGGCGTCTCATTCTTCGTTACACATTTCAGTAAAACAAGACAGCTTCAGTAAGTCTTTGTAAGTATTTTTTTTTCCTTCACATCACAAGATGCGCTTACAAGACAACCCCTATGGCAAAAACCATTCTGGCCACATAACCAAGACGTGTTTAATGATGATCACATTTACTGCAAATATGTAAAAGAGCTATTCTTATTCAATTAATAAATTAAATGTTATTATTACTGACATTCTCATAATTGGTCAACGGTTAGCTTGACTTTAATATTAACTAGCAATAAAAACTGAAAATAACATTTGTTTTGTATTCCAAAAAAAACAAACAAAAAAAAAAAAAACACACATGAGTCGTCTTTGTCGTGTTACATATCTTAATGTGTGTGAAATTTCTGTTACCGAATAACATAAAGTTAGGATTTTCTACAAGGGCGTATACTCGCACTAAGAGTCCGAAGCATCGCTTGTTGTGCTAAGCTAATAGCTAACTACTGTATATTTCTATATAATATGGAGGAGACCTTCACAGGTTTTCCACTCTTGGTTCTTCTCTCCCCGTATAGTCGGTTCTCCAACGCCTGAAGACGCATTTCGAGGCTGTCCGTGTCCAATTTCTTGTCCATCTCTGAGCTACAGAGGATAACAAACAACAGAAACCGAACCTCTTTAGCTACGTTACAAGAAGCGTCACATATTGATGATGTAACGCTACAGTTCTCATTTATTTTTATTATAGTTATTTTTCCAGAAAATGAATTGACTGTTAAATATTAAGTAAATTTAACCAGCAAATTGTTAATTTAATTGACTAACATATATAAATATATAAAAAATATTAAAATACATAAAATGTATATTAGTGCTTTCGCTATGTGTCGCCGTTTTGCTATAACTGATGTCTTCCGGGTCACAGCAGGGGGACGACAACACTGTAGGGCCCGTTTTTCGATTCAGAGTGTCTGTCAAACATCGACAAAAAAGTAAGTTTTTTTTACACATAACATTGTATTTTCTTTAGCAAATTAACTACCCGTTTCGGGGAAATAAAAATAATGACCTGACAGCAATCACTCTAGTTCACTAACCCGTTCTTTGTTGAGTTTCCTCAAGCTAAGTTAGCTTAGCTAGCATTGAAGCTAACGTCAATAAGGTGGATCACGGTTGTAGGTTTACAGGCGTGGAGTTAGTTTGGAAGCCCAGCAGGTAAGTTTTATCGTCTATGAATTGGCAAACACTCCTAAGACTTCAGTGTCTTAGAACACAGTGCGGAGCTATGATTTGGAGCAATAATCACACGGCTATGTGGTTTTGAAAGTTTCATCTGTAGAATGCTTTCTGTTCTGTTTATGCCAGCAGGAAGCTGTTCAGTTTTAGTGCTACATCTTTGCTTTGAGAGGCCTTATTCTTTATGTCCTACTGGGAGAACCAGCTGCAGCACCATGGCAGATGACAAGGACGTATTGAGAGATGTTTGGTTCGGCCGGATACCCACCTGCTTCACTCTGAACCCAGATGAGGTTACTGAGAGAGAGGCAGAAGCATACTATGTAAGCACAACTGTTACTCTCTATTACTTAAACCATATATATATATATATATATATATATCGATAAAGTCATCATTAGGTTTTCTATGCGTATTAACACGCTCTATGATGTAAGACTTGATACCTGGGAAACTTGTGGAAAGATTTAGATGCATGTTTGACTGATCAATGCTGTGCTTGTGTATGATAATATGCAGATTTTTTGAAGTCACGAAATTAATTGTACTTAAACGTGTTTAATCTAATTTAGATCATAAAAATACAGATCATATCTAAATGAATCGGATTTGAACCTGACTCATAAATAATACATACAATTGCTGTGTATGTCATTTGTAAATTATAGTCTTTTTTTCCATTACATTTTAGCAATGTATTCTTTTTCTTTTAGAGTTGCACTCATGATTGAAGCCCACATATTTGTCATTCTGAATATCATAGCTTTTTATTTGTAAATACATAAACAATAAGGGCTTCAATTTGTTTACTTTTGTCACAACGGATGTAGCACCTTTATCATATAGTTCAGGATTTAAAGTGCAAATCATTGCTAACACTTTGTTTCACAGGATGCAATATATGCAGAGACTTATTTTGAAAATAAATTCATAAAACAGTGCTTTGTTTTATTGTTTTTATTTATTTAAATCATTAACACATGCTTTCATGTCTTAATGTGAGTAATCTCATGATTCCCTCATTTTTTTATACTCTACTTGTATTAAGGAACCTGCATTATATTTTGTGTTTTTGTGTGTCCTTGTCTTCAAAAGAAAAAACAAAAAATGCCTAGTTGTTGGATTTCAAGTCTTGGATGCACATTCTAAATGTTATTCAAAGTATTACTTCAGCTCTGATTCAGCCAAGAACCAGTATTAGCTAGGCCGTTATTCAGATAACCTCTAAATGTAATCAGGTTTGATTTTGTTGTTCAGCCTCTTTTGCTGATACTTCTACATAGACTTGTTACTGTTCAGCAATGTTGTTGTGTGCTTGTTTTTGTGTAGTTTCTTTTCCTCTCAACCTGCTGCACGTAAGTTAGGAGAATAATAATAATAAAGTGTTATACTGACATATTGACTGTTATTAATGTGTTTATGTCTCTTTCGTGTTAACTTTGTCAGCTGCTGCTACCCAGGGTGAGCTACCTGCCTGTTGTCACAGACAAAGTGAAGAAACACTTCCTCAAAGTGATGAGGGCAGAGGAGGTGGAGGAGATGTGGTTCGAGTATGAAGGAACGCCGCTCAAATGGTATGAATAGATTCCAGTGTTATGTGATTGGAAATAATATACTTTTATTCTAACTCTTCCTGAAAAATGGTTTTGGAGCAGATTCTCATGGGCTAAATGTTCTGTATGTCAGTACCTATAGCTCTAGCTGGTGTTAATTAGTAATCTTCATTATTAATGGTATATTTTATTGCTAATGAAAAACTTTCTTGAATCAGTTTTGAGGATATTTTGATGATCCTGTTCTCCCAAGCATGGAGTTAGAGAAGGGCTGTCAGTTTGCCATAAGTTTTTATGTAGCTCTTTAGACAGTTAACTGGGTTTTATCATTGCATTCTGCCAGAATTGGTCCTTGGAAGACAATCATGATCTTGTTATGGACCAAGACACCACTGCTGTAGAATAACAGAATGTAGGGACAGTTTTAGCCACAAAGTGGCACTGTTGCAAAGCAATCAGTTGTACTGTTAAAATGTCAAGATCTCTGGTTTTTGAAAACTAAATATGGGGATCGTCTGTACAATGTATATTCAGTTTATTTCTATAGCATCAGTTCACAACAGCTGTCATTATAAGACACTTTACAACAAAACATCAACTTGACTCAAAGTCCCCAACATGAAGAAATAAATAAATTCTTAGATTTAATGTGAAGGACTTTTCTAAACTCTAAAATGATTTCGTAATAACTCAAACCAAACTGAAATACTTATTTTTTATAAGGTTATTCAAATAGTTTTTTTTTTAAGCTAGTGTTTTTAGACTACAAATTTTTTTTTTTTCTTTTTCCCAAAACGAGTTTTTGATAAAGCATTTTGAGTTACAGAGAAAACGAGTATAAACAGTGGGTTAGTTAAAATAGTTTTGATAATGGAATTAAATTTGATTTTGGAACATAACTAGTTATTGTATTTTTGAGCTGATTATAGATAACTAAACAAAATCTCCTGGTTTTATTTACTTATTTTTTGCATTCCAGGCACTACCCTATTGGAGTTCTGTTTGACCTGCATGCCTCTAATACAGTCTTACCCTGGAACATCACTGTGCACTTTAAGGTAAGAGCCAATCAGAATGTCAGCACATATACTGAACACAGGAAATGTTTGATATTTCATCTCCTATTAGAAAATGAGAAGTTCATCAATGCAGCATTGTTAACCAATTAGTCACAACATTATGACAACTGTGACAGCTCATATTGGTCAAAAATATTACCAAGGTAATGGAAAATGTATATAAATACAGATTACAAGCAAATCTGTAAAAAATAAGTGACGCTTCGGACTCTGTTCTTGGATATAATTGATTTTATTTTTATAGTATGTGGAAACCATTAAATAGCAATATACTTTCCACTTTTGTGTGGATTTCTTCTTTTTATACTGTTCTTATTCAGTCTGTATGTGAATGTCTGGCAGAATTTTCCAGACCAGGATCTGCTGCACTGCCCGTCAAATTCCATAGTTGAGGCTCACTTCATGTCCAGCATCAAGGAGGCGGACGCCCTCAAGCACAAGAGTCAAGTAGTCAATGACATGCAGAAGAAAGACCACAAACAGCTGTGGATGGGCCTGCAGAACGGTAAGATGCGTGTGTACATCCAGACCACAAACAGCTGCAAGGGAAGTGACATTCAACATTCAATCCTGCAGTCACACATTTACTGTTGAACACCCAGATTAACACATGTTGTAATTCTGCAAGTCATCCACCTACATGCATATTTGCACATTTGTGTAAAATCATCTTGGAGACACACCTAGTTTGTTTGTGAAAAATTCAGTCAATTTTCAGTTATTTGTACAGGCTTTTTTTTTTTGGTGCAGGTGACATTTCACATTGTTTCCCATTCAAAGATATTAATTTTTTTTCTGACTACACTACAAACACAAAGAACAGTGTATGTCCCTGGTCTCCCCCTGCTAGTTCCGTTCACACAGTCAACATTTAACAAGGAGCGGATTCAAGAATGGTCTGATTTGTCTAACTTGTTACCAACTAGTAGAATTTATTGGAAACTGCTATAACAGACACTTGGCCTCTCCTTTTCCCAGTGAGCTGCTGCTGGAAGCTTTAAACTCTTCTAACATTTGGCAAGAACATCCAGAAACAAACATATGCAGACAAAGACAACAGAGTTGTTAGAAGGAAGACAGATGGGTAAAAAGGAAATGGCTATGGATGCCACATGCTAGCTGCTCTAATGCTACAAGGAAACACTATGACACTGATGTTTGAGAGTAACTTTAGAAGGGCATTAAAGGCCATGTGTCTGCAGCAGTGAAGTAGTAAACCTAACTGATGACATAAACTAGTGCCATCTATTTAAATTTTAGCTTCACAGACAGATGTTTGTCCCACAATGATTATTTCTAGTGCAGAATGAGCGAATGCTGGAAAAAGTTACTAAAGTTTACTAGAAAGACAAAAATTGTACAGTGCCGCTGCTGAATATATTTACATGGATGGTTGTCTACACTGTAAAGATTTGGGGTTTTTTTGTTTTTTTTATGCACCAGGTCCATGTTTACTTTGCAACATAACTTATTTTAGTCTAGAATAATAATTTTTTTGTCCCTCTGTTGTAAAATGAGTTTCTATTAACATCAAATTGACAAACAAATGAAAGCACACACTAAAGATAAGTAGTTATAATAAAATAATTAGACAACGTAAAATTAGAATAGAATATAAATGTCCTTTTGATGTCCCACAGTGGGGAAATCCAGGTGTACCTGTGTTTTTCAGTTTACATTTTATTTTATTGACAAACTGACAGGGACATTAACACAAAACTACTTTTCCATATAAATAATTCAAGAGGTTTAGCAAGAGCAAAGATGAGTTGCATCACCACCGAAGCAGCTCTTTATTATGCAAACAACTTCTGAAGTTTCTCAGTGCTGTGTTTTTAGCCCGTAACCGTTGTGAAAAGTGTTTGTGAAAAACCCAAGGGACTCAAACCGACAACCCTTCAGCTGCTCTTCTCTCTTCCACTTTTCCCTGAAACTAAAACCGTGAGCAAGAAGTAAGCCGCACATCTCAGTAAAACAAGGAAGGTACAAGAAAATGGTATATTGTGGAAACGCTGACTAATACCACTGTGTTCTGAGGTGTTCAGGGTACCGTTCAGTTGTTTTTTTTTTTACTTATTTGAACTGAGAGATGCAAAAGGTTTTTAAATCATCCTAAAAGGAAACGTCAGCTTGCAGAAGAAAGTGAGAGATGAAACTACATCTAACCTAAAACTTTCATGTCCATTAGAGAATTGAAACAGAGAGATCTTTAACTTTCATCCAAAAGAACAAAAACCAAAGCGTTTATATGGACGGTTTGAAACTAGCATATGCTTTGTGAACTTTCCTTTTCTTTTTTTTTGTTTTAATGTAACTTCTTGTTTTAAATCATCACTCCAACAGAAAGTCTAATCCACAAGATGTTTTGTTCCCTCCTCAAAATGCATCATCAATATTTCACATGAGGATGTAATTTGCAGCATAGATGTACATTGCAACTGGACAGTTCTTAACTTTTCTCTAATAAACAAATGTATAGAGTCAGCATGATTTTGCTTGGCTAAGTTAGCACTAGAGAAGTCCCCACCTAGTTGGTTTTGGATGCTGGGGAGCTGGAAGGATTTTTGTTCTCAGATTTTAGCGTTTGAACAATTGTTCTCATGCATATCTGTGGCAACAAGGTATCATTTTTACAACTGGGAGCTGCTGAGTTACGTCTCAAAAACTCAATACCCGAACTACGAGAAGGAGGAAGTTCAGATAATCGCTCTTTGTAACTAGACATGACTACAGAGATTTGAAGTGGAGCAGCAAAAGAGGTGGATTAGCAGTGCTTACCAACAACTGATTGTGTCATCCAGGACATGTTGCTGTGAATATCATCTCTGCTCCATGGAAACTTGGGCTGTCACGATAGCCATAAGACTGTCATCCAGCAACATTGTTGAGTCAGAGGTTTCTTTAGATTTGTTGCAAGGCTGACTGCTGGCAGAAACCTTTGCTAAACTCTGGACTGAATTTGATCATTTGCAATCTAAAATTCCTGAACAGGATAATTTTGAGATCTGTGAAAGTTTATTTGTAATAAAAATAGACAAATGACTTTTTGTAATAAATTAAATAAATAAATAAAATTAATTAAATAAGACATATTTTTTTGTATTTATTTCTTAATTTTTTTGCTACATGTTTGGCCCGAGTTGAGGCGGTGTGTAAGTTTCTGGGCAGCTTTAAGTTTGGTGTTTCCATCAGACATTGGTAGCTTTACGTTGCTGAATGTTATGGTCATTTTATATATTATAAGTTTGTGTGTATTTATGTTACTCCAGATAAGTTTGACCAGTTTTGGGCGATGAACAGGAAGCTGATGGAATATCCCACAGAAGATGGAGGCTTTAGGTACATCCCCTTCAGGATATACCAGGTATGGATACCAGGCAACACACACACTCCTAAACGAACTGTTCATGTATTTTAAAACAATCTTTCAATCTAGTTTGATTCATTTAGATTTACATTAGGAGTACCCATTTGTGCCTGTAGATGGAGCCAGAGGGCTGTCTAAAATCTGTTTTTGTTTCAAAAGCAAAATTACTTGGTAACTGACTCCATTTGTCTCATAAGATTACTTTCTGCATCATCTACCTACATTTTCAGAAAGACAGTCTACATATAATAAATTTGTTCGGCAAGTTATAAGAACCAAAATAGATTTCTTGTTTTAATAAAATTACCTCCTTATACAGTTTATAGAGCTTATGAATAGTGATAGTGAAATGTAATGTTTCATCATCTATCAGTCTTAAGATTTGCACCGGGTGCAAATCTGTTCTTGGATCCCTACTTCCAGTAAATAGGAATAGTTTGTTTTGTCAGTTTTTTAATCCATAACTCTGAGTAACTCTGAATACTTACTCACCTTTTCTTTTGAAATTATGACGTGATTCACAACGCTCTACTTTTTATAAAAGCTCTTTTTTAGCCTTTCTGAAAACGGAATCAAACATGTTTTACATGTCCTTACTTATTCTTGTCACCTTTGACATTTTCAACATCTAAATAGGGAAAGCCTGCTAGCCGGATGTATTTACTGGTTTTTTTTTTTTTTTTTGAAAAGTGTGCTTGTTTCCGTACATTTGATACCTGTGACAACCATTGTTCACTGCAATTGTGTTGCCCTGAGTCGAGGCAGTAGGTGAGCTTTGGGGTTGAGTCTGGGAAGAAAAAGCAGAAGCAAACAGGCAGCCTAAGGTCGGGTGTTTCCACCGAGCACTAGCTTTATCCTGACTCAGGTAAAAAGTCCCCTTAGAGGACAAGAAAAAAGACGGCGGCATGAATAAGAGGCTGATTCTCGAATGGAAAACATTAGCATACTGCAGGCCAGACACCAGGGAGAAAAGCTCTTTGAGTCAAGTGTGAAGCAGAGCAGGAATGGTAAGAAGTGTGGAAAGTTATGGTGCAACTCCAGGTTTTTGTAACATTAAAAGGGGTCCCCATGCAGTCCCGAAAAGCCTTAATTAATTTGGAATTTGATTTCAGTATTTTCCACGTCTCTAAGTACATAGAAAAGAGGGGAAAAAAAGATTGGAGGAGCATTTGTTTTTTCAGACTTTTCATGCCCCATAGTCTAAATGTTTCCTCCTTTTTTTTCTATCCTTGTATCCTTCCTTCCTTTCCTCACTTCATTTTTTCTGCATTTCCCTTCTTTTTGTATTTTTATTTTTTCTTCTGTGTCATTTTTTTCTCTATTGTCTCTTGTCCTTTGTTCTTTCTTTAGCTGTTTGCTCATTCCTTCCTTCCTTATGTCCTGCCTCTCTTTTTTTCCTAGTGTCCTTTCTTTCTTGTACTTCATTCTGTCTATATTTTCTTATTTCCTGCTTCTGTTGTTTCTAATAATAAATATCTCATAAATCTCCAGATAGGTTTGGTACTAGAATTCTTATCGGGTCTAAGAATTCTGATAAGCTGAATCTGAAAAAGTCCAGAATTTGTATATGAAAAATTGTTTAAAGGATTCCAGAAAATTGGTTAAAGCAAAACCATAACAATGTCTTTTTGCAATCTGTTCGAAAGGGTCCATTGAAATAAAACTAAAATAAAAAGGAAGGATAAACCAATCGAAGTATAGATCTGGCCTTAAATGACTGTAAGTTGTCATGTAATGGAACAGAAATAGAGTTTTCGGTGTGAAGAAAACAGGACTTCCAAGTAATAAGACACTTGTGTTAACTTTCCTACCATGTTTTTCCATCACCATATCTACTTTGACAGCTGGTAATTTCCCAGTGTTAATTTAAAGCACAAGTTTTAATACAACCTCCACAAATGGCTACATTTACATTTTTTACAACAATTGAAGGGGTTAAGGATGCACAGCTGTAGGTCACTTTCAACACTCACACTTTTTTTTTTTTGTGCAAAAATTTAAGTGCTTTTCTTTTTAACTTTCACATCTTTGAAATATCCATAAACTGTTTAACACTACGAGAAAAGCATTCTTGCTTTCAGTCATAAAACCAGCTCTTTAAAGTGGCTGACTGAAACATGCAGTCAAACCAACGCAACACGCCCTCTTAGGCATGCACTTGCTGTTGCTGTGAAGCCATCTAGAATGAGGCCAGACCATCCCAGCTTCAGGCTTAATTGAAAGTTTCTGTGGTCATTTATGAGCTGCCATGGTTTCATGACAATTGCAACATCAAAGCCTTTTTATAGCCTCACTATGCGATTTCCAAATACGCTGGAGAAAATAAGCATAATTCCTGAAAAGTCTGGCTTGTTGTAGAAAAGAGTGTGGTTTGAATCCGGCAAACTGATAAATATTTACAACTGCAAAGAGTCTGGAAAGTCTGGAGTAAAATGTAAACAAAATCAGTTAATTATGATCAGAAGAAATACTTGTGACGATAGATTTTGTTTCTTTTTTGAGGATGCTTGGCTCAGAATAGGCCACTATAAATGCTCTTGGAGAGCAATAATACCATAATACCATGGTTTTATTGTTTAAAACAAAACCTAATAATTTTTTTTCTTTACTCAGTTTGTTTAAAATGTTTAAAAGCAGGAGCACAGCTTTGGCTACTATAATATTAAATAATAAAATAACATATAATTATTTTTATATTAGAAACATTATTATACTTTTTATTCTATCTTGATACTCATAATGTCCGAGGAACTGGGTTGAACAGTGAATAGTGAAGACCTCACTGAAATGGTGAATTGTGAAACCACAGTTCACTATTTCCGATAAGAAATCAACTTTATTGGCCACGTTTATTCACACAAACAAGAAATTTGACTTTGTTGACACATGCTCACAGTTTAGACATTTACATTCTACTTAAGCTGTTAAAATTTAGGTCAAGTTTATTTGTAAAGCACATTTTAGCATCCAAGACAGCTGAAAGTTCATTACACCATAAAAACATTATTCAGTAGCCAATTCTAAAACAGCAATAAATATTACATTTTGTCAAATGCCATCAAAATCAAGAAGATATACATATAATGTATTGATCAATGTTCCAGTTATTAATCAATCAAAGGCTAAAGGTGGGTTTTTAGCTTTGATTCAAATGAACTCAGTGTTTTGACTGTTTTGCTGTTTTCTGGAAGTTTTGTTCCAGATGGATGGAGCATAAAAACTGAATTCTGCTTCTCCATTTTTGATTCTGGATATGCAAAGTAGACTAGAATCAGAAGACCTGAGTGGTCTAGAAGGTTGATACGACACCAGGTCTATAATGTATCTCGGTGCTAAGCCGTTCAGGGATCTATAAACAGTCTATTGTTTGAGCTACAGGGTGCCAGTTTAAGGATTTGGAGTGATGTGCTCTATTTTCCTAATTTTTGTGAGAGCACGAGCTGCAGCATTCTGGTTCAACTGAAGCTGTCTGAAATATTTTAGGCAGACCTGTAAAGGCATTGTTGCAGTAATCAATGAGACTAAAGATATGGATGAGTTTCTTGCTGGGACATTTAATCCTGGAAATGTTCTGATTTTCCAATTGTCTTTATATGTCTCGGAAGGTTCAGGTCTGAGTTCATCACTACACCCAGTTTTCAGGCCTAATACATAACTTCAGTTATGGCACATCCTTGTGTTGATTTGTTCTAAGCATTTGCTCAGTGTTTGCATCGGTTCATAACTACCTTTCCTTAAATTTCAGAAAGAGATTTAAAATAAAAAAACAAACCATTTGCCTTTTTAAAGTGATAGAATCTGCTAAAAGATCAAAAAGTCACATAGCCTTTTTAAGGATTATATAAAAGCATGATGTTATTAGTTTAATTATCAGTCTCAGTAGAAACCATGTGGTTCAATGATTCAAATCTGATTTCTAAAGTACTATTATTGTGTTTCACAAGTAATTTTTTTCCCACTTTTATTTTCCAGAATTATGCAAAGTAAACACACCCTTTATCCAACAAGAAGTATCTAACCACATGGTTAATGTTTTAATTTGAACAATTCTATCAAAAAACTATTTAAATTTGTTGGGATTTACTTGGACGTTTTTGTAAAGCTCCTAACAATAACGTACCTGTCGCCGCACATGTATGATTTTTGATTGAACTTTGATTTGAGCTAAACTGAGTTGGTTGGATATCATCTATCTGTACATTGCAACATTATAGAGAGGTGCTGCTGCCAATTTCTACATCCAATGTGGTTTGTCCTGCTTTGCCAGCTTTGGATGTCAGACTTGGGGTGATGTGTCAGTTTCTACTCACCACCATTTATTCACACTCGCATAAAGTCACAAAAGAGTCCTTGTAACTCAAGATGGGCCTGATGGGCCTTTAATGGCATCCTGGTTTTAGGCACAAAGGTGCAATTTAGATTGTGATGCATCGCTGATGCACCTTTGCACAAGGTCTAAGTGTAGGAAGTGACAACACCAAATTGGTATGTTCATGTGTAACAAGGACCTTGCATGCTGAAACATGCTGCTCTTGCCATTATGAAGATAATTTCTTAATGGACGCTTAAAAGTTATGTAAGAATCAAGTGTGGCATGACAATCCTTTGCTTTTCTTTTGGTCTAGATTAAAGACCAAAAGATCAGTGTTGGTTTCAGTTAGCATGAATCGGCAAAGGCAGCATAGTGAGGTGATATAATTGAGGGATCTTAATAAAATAAAATATCAACAAGTAGCTTATTTCACCAATTCCTTTCAGAGTGAAGCCTGTGCAAATAGATTTATAAATACAGAGTGATATATTTCAAGCATTTATATGATTTCATTGCTTATGCTAATAAATATCCAGTATTCGCTCTCTGAAAATTCGAATAGGATTTTCAATACAGATATTTGGTCCTCCTGAAAAGTATGTCCATGGTACATCCACTCGATACTGAGTTGGGGCTCCATTTGCATGAATTACTGAATGTGACATGGAGCTGATTGTCCTGTTGCTCAGCTGAGGTGTTAAAGAAGCCACATTTGCTCTAATAGTGGCCTTTAACTCTTCTGCATTGTTGGATTGGGTGTCATTTGAAAGGCAAAGTGCTGAACCAGCTTCTTTAGCAATGATTTTACTTTTTCAGTTCAATTGCTAAAATAAATTAACTTTTTATTATTAGTCAAATTTATGGCGATGCAACTCTGCAGAGGATTTTCTGGCAAATTAAAACTGAATTTGATGTGCAAGGCCTTTTTAAATAAGCTGTCTGTAAGAAAAAAAAAACTAAGGAGAACAAAACTCTTTGACAGTTAATTTATTGAAATTGTGAGCATACCTCGATGCCTACAACCACTTTCCCTCAACAGCCTTGTGACTTAGACCAGCAGAAATCAACGTTGCCCTCAAATGGTGTTATGCTTATGTTATACATAACTTTTTTTCAGTTGCGTTTTTGCGGAATTGGTCACATAAATGCACAAAAACATGTACTTGTACTATAATTAATGAAACACTAATGAAACATTTTGATGTGTAAATGACGGTGCTTCGAAAAATTTTATGTTTCAATTGTTTCTTGTTTTTCATGATGTAAAGCACTTTGAACTGCCTTATTGCTGAAATGTCCAATCAAATAAAATTTCATTCGATTTTTTTTATTTATTTATTTATTTATTTTAAGGTTGAGGGTTTTTTAAATATCGTTACTAACATTTCTTGTTAATGTTTTTAGTATTGAGAACTGTTTCACACAGTTTCTCTCAGCAAAATACATTTGAAGATAAGTACAACAGCATAAAATATAATGAAAGACAAAGAAAAATTAATAGAACGACAAAATATGTTGAGCAAAATGAAGTCCACTCTCAAATACACACACACACACACACACACCCCCACACACACACACACACCTGGACTCCTTTAAAGTCTAAGTGTAGTATTTAGTGTAAATAACGTGACACGTTTGATGCTCACAGAATTAATGACAACATTCAGTCTAAATAACAGAGAGGCTCATTTCCGTCTGGCCTGTTGTCTGTCGGGTGGAAGGCACCTCATCTGCCAGGGATGGCAATTAACGTGTGTGCAAATATGTGGGTTTTTTTTTGTTTATGTGTTGCAATAATTTAAAAAAGAGTAATGTGAACAAAATTCACGTTGCAAAATATACAGTAAATTCTTTATATGGATACTCTTACAGCTATTGTTTCTTTCTTGATAATTATTATAAGGTCTCTGAATTGCAATGATGAACACATTTTATATATATATATATATATATTATTTTTTTTTTACAGTTAGGACTTCTCACTTTGGCTTAAAAATAAAATCAGATTATTTTCATACAAAACCCAATTTTAATCATTTTTTGTTTTTTTTCAGACTTACTAAAAATTAAAAATGACAAATAATTTTATTGAATCTGCATTTATTTCAGTCATCCACTCTTGAACTTGACCTGAATTCAAAGTCCAAATAAATACAAATTGTAAAATAAGATGGTAGGGAGTGGGGAGGCCTGCGACGGACTGGTGACCTGTCCAGGGTGTACCCCGCCTCTCACCCGGAACGTAGCTGGAGATAGGCACCAGCACCCCTCCCGACCCCATTAAGGGACAAGGGTGAACAGAAAATGGATGGATGGATGGATGGATGGATGGATGGATGGCTGGATGGATGGGAGTGGGGAGGCAGACATCACTCTGAAATATGAAACCCAAGGAGTTCATTGGTTTAAGAAAAAAAATCCAGATTTTCCAGGAATTATATCTTCAGAAACAGAAAATTCAATTATTCAATAAATAATTTCTCAGCCCTTTCCATTACGTTTTCCTAAACACTTTCTCACATTTCTATAGTTCTAAACATTATCACAATCTGTTGCCACTTTCATTCTATTAGTAGTACTGTGTTGGTCTCACTTCTATTGTTGCATGTTTACATGCGTGCCTTTACTTTGTTTTTCCAGTCTCTTTTCCTGCTCTAATAATGATGCCACTCTGCGATTTACAGTAAAAACGCAGCAGGTCCAAACCCCCTTACTGAGGAAAGTAAATATTCTTTTAAAGAGACAGCTTTGCATTGTGTTTGCACTTTAGCAGTTGCCACTTCATGACTCAATGTTACTCACCAAACCCCAATGCAAGAGCTTGCAAATAGCCTCCAGCTACCTCTTCTTCGGGAAGGTGCCAACTTCGACAAATGCATGCCTATTGCCTTCCAGGTATCTTGTAATGACTTAATCAGATGAGGGGGCTGTGGTGACGGCACAAAATATGGGAATGGTGGAAACAGTTGTGAGAAGACTTGCCAAAGGCAACAGGTGATATGCTTGTTTTGTTGGGTAAGTGGCGCTTCGCTGCATTTACAGTAATGGCTTTAGTTGAAACATGACTGTCGGTGGAAAATATTTTTGTATTCAGTTTCCTTTGGCAAGCAGCTGAAGAACGACCACGCATGCTCTAAGCTGTGTTGACAGGAAACTGCTGATGCATACAGCTGTTCTGGGTGTCTCTAAATATGACTAAAATATGGAAATATCAGAATAGTGGTTGATGTGTAGCACACAGGCTTCTGATCAATGCCATCGAGTTCTGCAGAAGTCAAATACAGAAGTCTGTTGTAAGCCAGAAGGAAACTCCTACAACATGCAGGACAGCGGTCCTGAGGACAAAGGCTGAGAAACACAGTTGGTTTGGATTTTTGAAAATATAGTAAATGTGTTATTAGTATTTCAGAATTCTGAAACACCATGCATTACAGAAATAATAAGCATTTCAACTGAAATATTAAGCATTGTAGACTATTTAGAATTGTCACTAAGGGGATAGTGTTTGGGGAACAATTCTATATTTTTGTTTATCTTTCTGACTTTGTCATGCTTCATTTCTAACCTGCTGAGTTCTTCTCCATGTCTATTTTGATTCTTCAGCTTTATTTCTGAAAGTTCACAACATATCTGAGTGTAGTAATTGACTCAGTCCTGAACCTACAAAGACGTATAAAGATAATTACAATGTTGGCCTTCTGTCACCTTAAGAACATTTCAGGGGCCGTACAGCCAATCAACAATAAGGAAAATTAATAGTGCTACTGGATTGGCTGCAAAGCAGCTGAAATGCTTACTATTTCTGTAATGCATGGTATTTCAGAATTCTGAAATACTAATAGTAAGCATTCAACTTCCCAAGTTCTGTTTTCTTTCGAATATTTTAGATATGCTCTACAAAAGATCCATAAACAGACATATTTTCTTTGAATAGTTGTGGCTTGTGTTCCACAGATAGGTGAATCTGTGAATACACCTATTCGCAGATTATAAAGTTGGAGTTTTAATTTACCAACAGCTGACCTCAGACTCCAGTGGATATGCTTTCGCTCACCCCTGTCCACCTGGAATGGCACATGGGTTGACAGTGCTTTATTCCTGTCCATTATTTTACCTTCAATTAGGTAGATTGATGTCTCCCGCATCAATTAGGGCACATCTTGAGTTCCGCTGGTCTTTTCCATCAGAGAGCAGGTGATATCTTTTCACCTAAATCCTAGTGACACCTCACTCTCTTTGTATTGCCATGTGCTGCTGTGCCAGCTAAGGTGTCAGGCCAGCTGAAAAGAAAGTGTCTTTATCCAAACAGTATCGGGCTTCTCTCCTTGGGATCAATAGATCTTCTTTGTACGTTGGCCAGCTCAATAATTCATGACCACCTATTTAAAAATGCAATGAAGTAGCTGTCACTTAGCACACTCTCTCTGCTCTGGCTCTGGATTGTGATCCCGCACGAAAGGCCTTGCTTCCTGTCAGTGACTCAGTCTTTCTGCGTAACCTGAGCGCAGACTTCGCGCCTCCACTGCCACCTTCCTCTTGCTAGTTCTCGCCTGGCTCTGGGGTGTGTAGTTACCATTTGGATACTTGATCTTAGGCTTTGCTGGTTTCCTTTTCTCAGCTCCATGATTAGACCCTATAGTGTGTCAAACTCCCTGTTTGACACCTCAGGTTGGGTATCGGTCTGCATCATGACTCTGTTTCGGAGAAGACAGTTCTTTGATTCTGCTGTAGTTCTTTGTAGGTGAAGCGAGGCAGGAGTTCTTTCTTGTAACGGTAAAATTCAAAAGTTGTGATCAGATTGAGGATATTTTGTAAGTGACAAAACATTCAGGTACATCTATATGTACTGTTAAATCTTATTTATATGAAGACTGTAGCTCCTTACTTTAGGTATCCATCCATCCATCCATCCATTTTCTGTTCACCCTTGTCCCTTAATACTTTAGGTATGAATTAATCAATTCTAAGTCCTTGATCAAATCAAAAGCATTTTTAAAATGATGAACATATTAAAACACTGTCAACCTGAACAAGCAAATTTTATTTAACTTAAAATATTTTATGAAACCTTGATCTATTAAGGTTCATTTATTAAAATGTTTACTTTTTACCTTTTAGAAGGATAAAATATGTAAATGAATTCTTAACTTCAACAGTAGTACACCATACAAAAAATGGCATGGTTAAACATAAAATTTTATTTTAAATAATTAGAACGTTAGTTTTGACTAATTTGTAACATCTGGTTTAGAGATAAAATCTTTGTAATTGATCTTGCATCAACACTGTTGCCACCTGTCACAAACTCTTGGATTATCTCCAGCCCATGAGCACTTTTTTAATGATGTCAGAACGTGGGTCACTTGGTAACGATCACTAAATCATTCACCTGCGCTTTAAGTGACCGACATTGACAAAGTGCTCTGCTGCTGACGTGCTGGAATCGATTTAAAGAAAGACGTAAATCTCCAAGCATGCCTAAAAATGACAAGCCTGGAAGACTTTTCTCCGGATTATCTTGCTGTGATGTTTGCTTCTAGTATGTTTACAAAAATCTCAAATATCTGAGATTATTTGGTGAGAAATTTAAACTCGCCAAGTGTAAATTTACAGACCGATTCAATATATTAGAATATATTTAAAAACCCATTTAATAATAATAAAAACATGACATTTAAGATGAGTATCAGATCAGACCAATAAAAAAACATTTTTTTTTTTAAACCAGAAATGTGTTCTTAAAGAAAAACATAACAGCTTAAAGCCTACTGAGTATTAGATTAATTTAGCATTTACTAAATAACGGATGTTATTGATCCAAAGTTATGTTAATGATTACAAATTGTAGATCTTTTTTTTGTTTGTTTTTTGCTTAGGGCCTCCTCCTAGTCCTGTCTGAGTCCTGGTGTCATTGACAAGAAAGGCAGCTGCTGTTTTTGGTCTGATTGTTTGGAGTGAAGGAGAGAAACTGTTTTTCTACCACAAAATTAATGTTTATATTTTAATTTTGTATAAAATCAACTCAGACTTTATTTTTAAAAGTAAAGCTAAGCACTTAATTTTACTCTGAGTGCTTTTTGTTTTTATTTACTTTCTCCTTAAAATACTGATTTTTAACTATGATGCAAGTCCAGCCCTGGCAGTTATTTTCAAAGAGTACTTTTAATCTGACAAACTAGATTTATCTGGATGGATTTTCAAATTTATTGAATTTGACATTAAGGGTTAAATATTGAAATCCAAAAGAATAATTAACTCACAAAAACCTGTTCCCAGCCAAGTCCATCCAGTCAACTGGCCAGCCAGCCATGCTGATCTTTGGAGACTCACAAGGAGTTGCGGTGAGAGGGCAGCTAAGAGCAGAAACCCAGGAAAGGGGCACAAGAAACACCTGATGCATCACTGGATACCAGTAATTATTTCTGAAGTAATTACACCAGGAGTTATTTGGCAATGTATTACATAATTATTTGTAAGAAATTGTAGTTCACGCTACAAATTGAACAATAATCTTGATCTTTGATTACTAATGTTTCTTAGAGATGCACAATGTACCAAACCACAATCTTTATTGCAATATTACAATTGCACAGCACTGCTTGGATGCATTATTTGGAGTCTTTTATTTTTTTAGATGTCAGGCTTTCTTGGTCTGGATATCAATACTATATTTGGCCCCAGTTCCTTTGATGACCGGATCTGTTTTACATCTTTAGTATTTGAGATGCTAAAGTTTACTGAGAGCGATGGGAAATCTCAGTATAATGGCAAGGAAATGTGTCTGGAAAAATGTGGGTTAAATATGCTAAATATCATTTTACACAATAGTATTTCCAAATAAATATTTTTTGTGATCTCATGGAACCCTAATAAATATGATTTAAGTTTTGGTTAGTAAATAATAAAAAAAGATATCACGGACCACCAATGTTCTGAAGACTCTTTCACTATTACACATTCATTTAAGATCTTAAACTTCTCTGGAAATGGTTGACTAATCAAATTAACCACTTCCAATTTAGTTTGTTTTTTAGTTTTGGAATCAATTCTATGAAAGTATGACTTTAAATAGTGATTATTTTTTTCCCAGTTCAGTTCAAAGACCAGAATTATCAAAGCATAAGTTCTTGAGTCAAGCTGTGGACACTCTTATCTGGCGTCTGTTGGTAATTTCACAGGGTTTCTTTCACATCCAAGTCATGGAATGTTGTGGTGACTCGGTTGAGTCAAAAACAGTGGAACGCTGTATTCCTGAGAATATTTCAAAGTTGTTTATCGTTTCTGTCATGATTTACTCCGTTTACATTTAGCCATTGCTCCTTCCCAGAGCATTGTGTTTTGTTGTCAGAAGTAGGAAAAGCTTTACTTCCTGGATCACTTGACAAGTAACTTAGGGAGGCTATGGCCACAGTTCAAAGACTCGTCATAGTGAGAACATGTATCATTCTGTAAGTATATACAATGTCAGAAAAGGAAAGATTGCACTGATAGAGCAGATGTGATCCAAGATTAAGCTTCTTATAATATTTTGACCATTTCAGTTAGAAAATTATTTCTAATAGTTCCTTATGCCACTCATCGAAGAGGAGCTAAACTGTAGGGATGATTACAAGGAATTTAGACCCGTGGGTCACAGTGTGAATGGCATTAAATAGATGTGTTTAAACCTTAAGAGAAGTTGTGGATTTGTCTTTTGTGGACTGATTGAGAATGTCACATTGACTATACTGTTCTTTCCCTCTAAAAAACTTAGAGCGCAAGACGAGCTTTTAGCCTCAGTAGGAATCTATTTTTCTTCTAGCTATGCACTAAAGTACCAGATAATGAGATCCAGACTGATTCTGAACAATAAAACATCTCGGGGTCGCTTCTAACATCTGTGAAATCAATGTAGATTGCTTAATATTACATTCTAAACATTGAGGCTCATCAAACCACCACTTTGCCAGGTTTTCATTCACGACATCATGCGTACATCCTGTTGTGGATTCTTTCACTCCCTGCCCTTGTAACCGCTATTAATCACATCCGAAATTTCCCACATTGTTTTACAGAAAGCCAGTGCTTTTACTGGATATTTTGTTTTTGCCCCAAAATCTAATTTATATTTTGGCTGAGGGGAAAATGCTTTAGTTGGATTTCTTTTTTACATGGAACTTTAGCATCAATATGTGAAATTAATCATGCCCCTTGAAACACAAACTAAAACCTTTTTGTATTTTATTTGAAATTATGTGATACACCAATACAAGCTAACACATAGTTGTAGTGGTATTCTTTGAAGACCAGGTGTTTTTAGAGAACATTAATGAACTGATGACAACAGAGACCAGTGAATACTTAAGTATCAAAAATCAGTTATTGAAAGTATACATGGTGTACAATGAAATTTTTCAGCAACTCTCTCTCTTTAAATATTAAATAAAAAATAAAAATTTTTGCACATAACTGGAGGCAGACAGAACTATGAAGTTAGAATAGATATTCAGGTGTGCCACCAGCAAGTTGAAGGTAAATAAAAGTATGCATATTCAAAGACAAAGAAGATATATGTAAAATAAGAATAAGAAACTGAGAAATGGAAAATTTACATCATAAGAAAAATACTGCTGCATAGTTATTAAAAATGGCATATTATGTTCAAAAGAACTGTGTAACTTAGTGGGGTAATTTTAAAAAATCTTAATAACTTTGCATGTCCATAAAAAAACGTCAAAAATGAAAAAAATTTAAATAACAGGGATGTAAACTCTTATGGAGTTTGACACTGTCTTATTGAGTCTGTAGAGTAAATATTTGGTATTTGACAGGTTAGAAGTATTTTATTCATGTGTATTAGTTTAATTTGCTGTGTTTTAATTGCAGACGCTGAGCGACAGGCCATTCATCCAGAAGCTGTTTCGCCCTGTTTCGCCCGACTGCAATGCACACACACTTGGCGACCTGCTGAAGGAGATGTATCCAGATGCTTTGACAAATGATGGTAAGCAATCAAGCAGCGATTTCAATCATTACCAGCTAACCGCTAAGTACAGACAAATTTTTGTCAGATTTTTTAAATTAAATATAAGCTGTGTTACTTTTGATAAAGAAAAAGGAAAGGACTCTCCTCAAGGTTATTTTATTTGTTGTACTTGTGAAGGAATTTTTGAGATCCAAATTTTCTGATAAACTGCTAGAGGACAAAGATTAGGGTTAATAGCGTTTGAATTGAATAAAGATGTGAACAAGCGTAATGAAAGTGAAAGGAGGGAATGAGAGGAAAGCTTAGATATGACAAGAATTTTGAGTTTTCCACCCGACATGTAACACACTTAGGTATCAAGGACGGCCAAGTGTGTCATTTTCACTCACTCAGATGACAGCCCAAAATACATTTACGTTAGATGTTAAAATGTATTTTAACAAAATACATTTACGTTAAAATGCAGGTTAGATTTGACCTGCATTTTAGACCCCTAAAAATGCAGGTAAAATCGACTTTATAGACAGCCAACTATGAAACTGAGTTGGTAAAAATAAACTCTGTTGCATATACAACTGGCTCAACATTCAGAGTTGAAGAGGGTTAAGTTTGATGTGGATGAAAATCTAACAATAACTTCACTGAAAATATGAAAGCAATGTAGAGTCAAATACAACACATTCCTCTTTATTGCCACCTAAAAATTTTTTTTATAATCGTGTGGATCTTTTCAGTTAGTTAACATGCCAGACAATGGCTGCTTTGTTTTATCCGGTATGCTTCTGGGGTGCGGCAATATATTAAATTCAGTCAATACTGAGTTCCAGAATCAAGTTTCATGATGCCATCATATTATTGTTGAATAATCTGAGGAAATATGAATGCATCACATTTTCCTCACCCTTATCTCATTCTCCTTGAGCTTTAGCAAACTGGTTCATACAATTTATTTCAGGTGCAAACGTAAGGCAGACCATCCAACTGCTGTAATACATTGTTGGAAACCAGAGTTAGACTGCATAGTACATTAAATATAGGGAGTCATTCTTAAACTGCTTTCCTTTCCACCTCAGTCTTACATTTATTTTCCCAGATGAGGTCACATAACAGAAGGTAGATTCTGCTCCGTAACCTTTAAGAGAAATATGGTGGCGTATTAATATTGCATTAAGTACTAATACGTAGGCTTGTCGCAACATGTTTTGCTGAATGATGAACTGTTTCAGGAATTATTGTGAAATGTAATACCATGATAATAGTAATGCAAGTTCCCGCTCTCAAAAACCAACTTTTATTTTGTAGAGAACACTTAACACTGAAACTGGAAGATATTTGAAATATCCAAAATAAAACACAACAACCAAAAACAATGAACGGAAATAAAAACTACAGGCAACCACAAACAAAAATTAAATTGATTGTCTCTGAACCAAAATATATTAATCAAAATGGATATGATCAAACTAATATTATACGATGTTACCTGGTGGTATTAGTAGATCTTTGGTCATCTTGTCCCTATTTAGAATGCTTGAATCCAGTGATTCCTCTCTTTTTCACTTTTGGTTCAACTTGTTTTTCCCAAATAAACTTTGTTTTTAAAATAAAAAAACAAAGTTTTAAATCTAGTTATTAAAACAGTAGACAGTTACCCTGAGTGAGTTGAATAAATTAGTTTTTACTGTAATTTTATTGATCTGCATAAAACACACAAATGGTAGTAATTGAACCGTACCTGTTGTTTCCTGGTTTCTAATTATATTCGGACAGCAGATGGAGCTTTTAAGTTCTGTGGGTTTGTGGTGTTCCTTGGAGTAGCAGCTGTAAGGGAGGAGAGCTGATGATGAAAGAAGAGATGAGAGGAAAGGGATAGAGAAAGGCCAAGCAGCAGTCAAAACAGAGAGTGTCTGCAAAAGAAGAGAGGGGAAGTAGATAAAGAGACAATAGTATGTTGGGAGTACAGACCCGCAGGAGACTCACCTGCACAGAGGCGACAACCATTAACACCGCCTTCTCTTGTCTGTCTGCCTACCTGTCTAATAGCCACTGTCTTTGTGTCTCCATCCAGCATCTCTTTGCTTATATCTCGCACTCACTTTCGTATCCAGAACTGAAAAACCTGACCGGATTGTACGATTTTTACTCGGTTATATCAGCTACTCATCACCAGAAAATATTTGGTTAAAATACAGCAATGGCACCTACAGAATAGATTTTGAAGAAGTAGGAGGTGTGCGGCTCAGTCGGTAGAGCAGTTGGACTCATCAATGAAGTCGTCTTGTTGTCAGTTCTCAGATAACATGTGAGATTACTGTTGAATAAAAGGGGACCGGTTCCAAAAGCGCTCCTTAAAAATGGCAAAGAAAATGTCTTTTGAGCTTTGTGTCCTATGTTGCTACATATCTTAAGTTTGATAGATTTTTTATTTATTTTTTTATTTAAATGGGACAGCACATATTAATGAATGTACAATGTTGTAAATACACCGGATTTAGCAAAAATGCTCATTTCCATTCAAAGTCCCATAAAACAAACACAAGATACAAACATTCATACAATATCTTACATAAAAATTTGAAATACAGTAAAAACAAACAAGACCTCTTTTATATTCGGGAAATTCTTCAAAGATACCTTAGGTTCAATGATCATAGTGCTAGACACCAAGCACCTTGAGCCTTTGAATACCTCAATGCTCAAGTACCCCACATGTGATTTTCGTCTTCTCCAATGAAAAGTTACTAATTGGCACAAAGAAATCCCTTTTCTATAGGTAAGGCTGGAACTAGTCAAGCACTGGACCACAGAGTCCGACCTAGTCGCTTCAATAATTTATCTTGGTCAATAGTGATGAATGCTGCAATGAGGTCCAACAGAGCCAACACTTTGATTCTTTCAAGGTCTGTATTTATGTGGATGTCATTGAACTCTTTGACCAGGGCAATGCCAGTACTGTGGTGAGCACAGAAGCTAGACTGAAAGGCGTCAAAGCGGTTGGTTATTTTTAGGAAGCTACTTAACTGTTGAAACAATTTTTTCAATCACCTTATTGATAAATGGAAAGTTACGATTGGCCAGTAAATCTGCAATTGCAGATTGTCCAAATTAGTCTCCTTTTTATGTTTATTTTTATCGGTGGCTTGGTAACTGCTGCTTTTAAAGCCTGGGTGAAAACAGCTGATGAGTTTATTATTTGAATCAGATCAAATGCAATGACAGACAAAACTTTAAGGAAAGTTGTGGATAGAATATCAAGACAGTAGGACGAGGAGTTTAACTGACGTATAATTAAACATTATATTGTTGATTTCGTAGAATTGTGCCATTTTCCCTGTTTGTTTTAATTGGTCATAGCGTTTATGCTGCATTTGATATTGATGTACAGATGAACCCCTCTATAATCTTTTAAATTTTCTCTGTAACGAAGTTACATGCTTAGCCATGCTAGAGTGGAGTTCAGATCCTAGAGTCACAGGAGGGTTTGGTAGTCAGGATTATTTATGATTTTGTTATTGATGTCACAGAAGAATATAATAGTTGCAGGTTTTTGTGTTAAGTGATTTGTTCACAGTTTTTTCTTGTAGATCTTGCAGTGAACCTGGAGTCGAGTGTTCCGCCATTTGGATAATTGCTACTTTCACTTCTTACTAGTGAACCACTTTTCCACCGAGGCATCTTCCTAACAGACACAACATTCACTTTAATGGGAGCAGTGGAATCAATAACGTCTGACATTTTAAAATGGAAGTTATCTACCAACTCATCTACAGAGTGGCATGCTGAAAGGCAGATGGGAGAGTAAACTTGATTGACGGTTTCATAGACCATACTTGCACTGGCATTTATAAATTCAGGACGGATTAACAACTCCCAGTTTCCATTGCGAAAAAGATTTACAAATGGGGATTGCTGTTTGCAACAGTGTTTATAAACACAGAAAGTACGTTAAGGACGAAACTAAATAATATACAACCAATATTAGTGTATTTGTTTCCATGGATGTCATTGTTTGGCTCTGTGGGAACAGTGTGAATCCTTGCATTTTTAGATAAAAGGCTAAATTAAACAGGTTGTTATGTAAAGGTAATTATTCTTGAGCAATGTATTTACTTCAAGATCCTTTGTGAAACAGATACAATACTAGAATTCATCTCCTCGTAACATATTTCAATGTTTTCATAGAAACCAGTGTTTTTTTTCTGTAGCTAAAGTGTTTTTATTGTACAATGCTTAGACTTGGATACCAGTCTGTAGTAAAAGCTGTTTAGTTTAGGCTTTAGGCAACAAACCATTCAGCCAACGCTTGAGATGGTCTCTAAACAGTAACATCTGCTAAACACTATGATCTTCTTGAAGGATATTTTTAACCATGTGATGGATGGTTTTCCAGCCCCTGATTTGTTTCAGACCTGTTACTCTTTATATATTTAATTGGGACTAAATTGCTAAATTTTTATCTAGCGTGAATATTTCCTGGAAAGAAAAATAGCACCTTACTATTTTTTTTTTTCAACTTTTTTTTTTTTTTACCTTGATCTAACTTGTTTTTCTTCTTTGATCCTATATCTCTGTCTCAGGTGTAGTCTTCAACATCTTCTGTCTGCTGTGGATGCCTTTTATGTCTTTGAGTTTAAATCTCGGCTTTTCTTTTCTCTCCTCCCTCCAGAGGAGTCTGCCAGCCTGCCTGGTTGATCAAGGTGAAAGTGGCCCTTTTGTCTAAAGACGTTTGTTTGGTTTCCTCCTCTTCCTCGGGTGGTAGATAGGTTGGATGATAGCCAAGGATTATGGTGGCGTGTTTGGATTAGAGAACCCGGGGAAGTGTGTTCAGAGACTTTGTAGAGTGGTGGCGTTTTAAGGGAGTGGTTAGCAGATATTGTTCATAAGTTCAGAGAACTTTTATTTTATTTTTTTTTTTTTATCTCCAAGACCCTCGTATATATAACAATCTGGGGTGCTTTACATCTCTGTGATCTTTCAAACATGAAATAACAACCCTTTCTTTCAAACACACTCCCTCCCTGTTATGTCTGAGAGAGGATTTCTATTGACCCCTCTGGGACCCAGAAACCAGTTGCAGCAAACAAATAGGGGTGGCTTGCATTAAGAGCTGAAACGACAGGGGATTCCCAAACCTTTTGAAAGCCATGGACGAAAATCTGTGTTGCCGTGAGGCTACCCCCGCACCGCGTGAACCGAACTCAAAACATTGCGTTCCTGTAAGCAGTGGTCAGCTCTGACGTGTGTTCATACTGTCTCATGTATTTTGTTTTTCTGAATGCAGGTGTGTTATTGAGCAAGATTTTGGCAGAACGTTTTGGGTTTACTGCACAAATCAGTCTAGAGGGCAGTACTTCCCACATGTTCAATGACTGACAGATAATTCTCGTAAGCAAGGTGTCTGTTTTCTTTAAAGGTGTCTTTTTTTTTCTTTTTTTTTTTTTGGAGTTGTGCCTAGTCTTGAAAAACCCTGTATTGATATCTGTCTGTGAATAATCAAAGGAAACCCCCACATTATCATAATCCCCCCACAACTCCACCCTGGCCCCTCCTTTTCAGCTGGGTGACAAATCCACACCGTTTCTCACCCACGTTCCTCCACCTCATTCCCATGTGTGGCACCGCCCACTTCACAGAGCCTGCCTTGGCAGCCAATACAGCTGTGCTTATCAAACACTATGTCTCAATTCAGAGGCTGCACGGGGAAGTGCAGGTTTCAGTGGCTGTTTTGATTCAGATGATAGTGGGTTATGGTTCGTATATGGAGGCGTTTGAGATGTGCAAAAGGGGAATTCAGAATGGCTCGAAAGCCTGCTCGATGACGCTACCTATTGTTGACTGAGATGAGCTCTGCTTTAATCTTTCTGCTTTCTAACTCTAGTCACAACAGAATGGCTAAAAAATAAAACAGACTATTGGAAAAACATATCAAAATACCTTCAAGACTGAGAAACCCTTCTGTAGAGAGACCATAACCTATACTTATCAGTTTAGTGACATTTTCTACAGAATCTTTAGAAAGATTCTTTTGTGGATCTGAGTCTTCTATTTTCTCCACTATTAATAGATTTTTTTTTTATTGTCATTGCCAGCCAAATTTGAATTTTTTTGCCCTTTAAAGATTTGTTTGAAATGATTTAGCCAGATGTAAAAGTATATTTGCCTCCCTTTTTAAATTTATCTTACTTTTTTTGGTTCAGTTTTACAACTTACTGTTTATTACCATTACTGCAGAAAGAAGAAACCACCTAAATGAAACCAGTTATGTAAAGTAGCCTAAACCAGTGTTTTCCAGTGTTTCCGATTCCTGGCCCTTAAGTCACCCTGTCCTGTGTGTTTTAGGTAATTCCCTGCTGTAGGCCACCTTATGTCAGTTGATGACTGATTAACAAACTTTTACTGAACTGCAATAATCTGAATCAGATCATTTAAAGCAGAGAAACATCTAAAATACTGGTGTTAAAGATCTTGCAAACCAAAACAATAGGCCTGGTGCTAAAAATATTCCAGAACAGATAATCCATTGACGTATATCAGTCTGTAAAGGGTTGCATAACCATTTCTGAGACTTTGGGACCAAAGTGTGAGCCTTACCAGGAATTACTTGCCAAACGTACCTGAAAAGATCAGTAGTGACTTATACATAAGTTCACAAAAGGATCTAAAGCACTGCATGCCTCATTCCTCACTTGATGTTGGTTCATGATTCAACAAAAAAAGGCACTGAGCAAAATGCCATCTATGGGTGAGTCCCGAATAGAAAACCACTGCTGACCAAAAAGTGCACAAAGATCTATTTCATATCTTCCAAAGAAATGTCTTTATGATTCCCATGACTTTTGTCAAGATATTCTGTGGACCGATTAGACAAAAGTGGAGTTTTTTGGAATGTGTATATGAGGCATGCAGATATAAAACTAGTACAGCATGTCAGAAAAAGACATGCTGTACTGGAACATGGTGGTGGAGCTTTGATGGTCTTGGGCTGCTTTGCCTCTGCAAGAACTGGAGGGTTTGCTCTAATTGCCTTCCCACCCTCCAAAGGAAAAAAAAAAAAAAAACACACAAGATTACATTTTGGAGTAACCTAGTCAGAAGTCTATGCTCTTTTTGACATAATGAATGCAATCTTATATTTGAAACTGCTGTTGTAGTTACTCTGATTCTCACTCTGGTATATAGAAAAGGTTTGTCAAAAAAAGCAAAGAACAGTAGAAGTCTTTTGAGGTAGGAAATACATTTTCATGTATTGCACTCCATCAATAGTATGTTTACTTATTCAGTCGTTGAAAAAAAATGGCATTCACTTGCTTCTTGCAGCATCATAAATGTGTGTTTATTTACCCATTAGTTAGTGGATTCTTATGGCAGCCTGTGAGTCCGAACTGCTGCCAGTTATACGGTCAGACACAGTTTGGTGAAAACTTGCGGTCTTCGTAAATGGCATTTGGCTGTGCTTAGCTGAAAGAACATGTCGTCTTGGCCAACAGTAGAGTACCACTTAACCACAGGGTGTGTGTATGTGTCAGCTAACAGCCATTTTTTTTATATACATAAGCATCCTTCCATTGAAATACTGTTATCAATAATGTTGTTATGGCGTGGAGAAAGCCCACTAATTACATTACAACTGCTGTAACCTTCTTTTTCAGTTTTATTAAAACCTTGTGCTAATTTTCGGCCTATTCTGCTTTGCCTTGCTGAAGTTTTGGTGGACTTGACTGACTGAAAGCAACATTTACTTGTCCAAATACTGAACATGCAGAATCAGAATTTAAGTTTTTCAGGATTTTCTTTCAAAGCTTATTCCTGGCAAGTCATAATAACCAATTTGACTGTACCTTTGAAAGAGTGTATTGTAGTTCACAAAACAATAAGAAATCTTGTGCATCACTGGTTCCTCTTATGTGTTCTATTTCTTGAACAAGGTTTCATAAGCCTGATGAACTGTTTTGGTTTATTTGTAATAGAAGATTCACATTATTTATAGCATTATGAAAGCTTATTTTTTTTAAAAGTTGTTCCCAAAAGAGTAAGGATATTTGTAAGAAACAAAACAAGTAAATAGGTTTGTAATCCAAAACAATATAGACTTAAATGTATATTTAGTATAGAAATACTTTTTTAAAATGGATTCAAGCAAAGTTTTCCCCGTTGTTAATGGCCACTTCAGAGATTCCCAGAAAACAGCGGTTATCAAACTGGGAAAACACCTGATTTTTAACATTCCTCACTATTGTATTGTGTCATGTTAACCTTATGGTTACATCTGCACTTTTCGGCAGCATCAGGGGAAATTAAAGCCTCTGTATTTACTGTAATCACAGGCAATTTTTTTCTGCCCTTTAATGTAACACAGAGTAAGACTTGTTTTCCTGTTTATGCTATGATCTCAGTTCTGCTCATGAGTTATTAGCTGTCAATCTGAAAGAATTTCAACTTGTTTCCCAACATGTTTTATTTACAATCTGAGGAGATACTCAACTAGTAGCTCCTGAAGTGTTGCAAATATATATATTGTAAGCTACTTGACCATCTTATTCTATATAGTCACTTGTCACTGTTGTGTAAATGTGACAACAGAAGTCTCTGAAATTTACTGCGCATCAACGCAGTTATTTTTGACTAGCATTTTTGACATGCTTGTCAAAAATCCTTCTGCATGCCTCAAATTGACCTGAGGCATGCAGAAGGACATAGGATTTTTTTTTTTCTTTCTTTCTTTTTTTTTTTTTGGAAATGTATATTTCTGACAGACATTGCACTGAATGTTTCAACAAAATCATTTTTGAAAACATCTGCAACACCAAAACTCTTGATGGTAATTTGTTTTAAACATATTTGAAATGTTGATCAAGTGTGATTTTGCAGAGTTTCTGGCTGCTGGGACAAGTACAGGGTCAGACTAGAAAGCTAGAGAAGGTGGATAACAGGTTAAATTTTTCAACTGGTGCAAATGTCAAATATGTTTTTGGGTTGAGAAAGTTGCTATTAGCAAATTTCCTAAAGATTTGGTTGGTCAGTTATATAAATATTCATATTTTATGCTGGGTTAAACTCATATGCCCAAAATCTGGGAGTAGTAATGGACTCTGACCTGAACCTTCGGAGCCACATAAAGACAATTACAAAGTCGGCCTTCTATCACCTGAAGAACATTTCTAGGATTAGGGGACTGATGTCTCAGTGACATCTAGAGAAACTCATCCATGCGTTTATCTTTAGTCGCATTGATTGTTTGCAACAGCGTCTTCACAGGTCTGCCTAACAAATGACACAGCTGCAGCTGATCCAGAACGCTGCTGCTCGCGTTCTCACTAAAACCAGGAAGTTGGAGCACATCACACCAGTTTTAAAGTCCCTACACTGGCTCCCTGTAGCTCAGAGAATAAATTATAAATTACTGTTGCTAGTTTATAAATCACTGAACGGCTTAGCACCACAATACATTAAAGGTCTGCTGTCATCAGAGGAACCTTCCAAACCTCCTAAGTCTTCTGGTTCTGGTCTGCTCTGCATCTCCAGAACCAAACATCTCTCAACTGTTCTGATGGTGCAGGCGTTAATTTTGCAATCTGGAACTTGGATTAATCTTTTATTTATTTTTTTTTTTTCCCAGCGTTTTTCTCATGTTTCAAGAACAGTCTAAAGTGGTTTTACTGTGAGTGTGAGACTGAGTAATTCATATGGAGGTGGTTATTGGGATGACCTATAGAATTATACATGTAACTGAAAATGTTGTGTAAGATGTTGTGGGTGTTGCATACTGTAGATTTCCCCCATTTCTCATAGTGAGACTGTAATACACCTACTCCACCTACATCTAGTCAAGGCTTGAATGTAAGTAAAGAGTATGAAACGCCTGCCAGAAAGGCGGTGTGTGTGTGCGCACGTGTGTGTGTGTGAACAAGAGAAAGTGTCTTCTCACCTTTTATCAGTGAGGCAGGATCACACCTTTTACTTTCTGTGCTTTCTGTCCACCTTAATTCCACAGTGTGAGGATTTTGCTCATTTTACAAGCTTTTCTTCACCTTAATGAGCTAATTTTTATTTATTTCCTCTTCTTTTCAAGTCTAAATTATACTTGGAAATTAGATAAAATTTAAACTGTATTTTTATCTGTATAGTCAGATCACAGGGTAACGCAGAAACACACAGGACAAACAACCACACACGCAAACACCCATACTCACACTCATAAGGGCTCATAATTAAATAGATCAGTTAATATAAGAGTCATTTGTTTTGTTTGTTTGTATTTACTGTGGGAGGACGTCAGAGTACACATGCATGGAGAGAACATTAGAACTTCGTGCAGAAAGACGTCTGGCTGGGATTTGAACCCAGGAACTTTTTTGCTGCAAGGCAAAATGACTACCAGCTGTGGCACTTTGCAGCTTAAAATGAGCTAAAGTAACTCAATAGATCCTTTATAATTTTTCATGCTTGTATTCTGAGTTTCACAAGAACTTTAGGATTATCATCATGCAGACACAAAATCAAATCCATAATTTTGCTTTAACGTACAAGTTGTAACTTACACTTTTATTGAAAATATTTGTTCCAAATAATATTTTACAGTTCTTAATGAGTTTTACTGTTGGCACAATGCTCCATCCACACTGTACCACCTTTTGTTTTGCAACATCTTTATGGCTGCAGCTTGGTGGTTAGCGTCTTGCCACTACCACCAACAGCTGAGTTCTTGTCTGCATGATTTATTTTTTTTTGCTGTTTAAGCATGCTGTAGAAATAATTTCTTTACTTTAAAGAGTTGAATTATTTTCTTTATGCATATCCTTTTTTCAACAAAGATGCTCAGTTTCTTTACATCTTGTGCTACTCAGCCTCTGATTTATCAAAATTGATATAGGATGGGAAAATCAGCTATCTTTATTATGTTATGTTATTAACATAGCAAATTCTGCATAACACATAGTGTTTTATTTCACCAGCCTAAGTTTGGCATTCCTTAATTTACCCCCTTTCCATTGCATATGCAACCTTTACCAGATTTTTTTGTGCAGTATGATTGCATAATATTGCATGAAAAACTTACAAATGCAGCGTTATTTTGTAATGCAGTATCTACTGAGAGGTAATAAATTAAAAGAAAATCCAAAATAGTGCAAACATTATTAGGATTTTTTTACTTTTTTATTGCAGTTTCACTCAGAATATGTATTTCTGATACCCAAGAGTACTTGTTAGCTCATTTTCTGAGAGGAAAATCTACTAAAAGATTGTATTAGATATTTGATGCAAGGTTTGTGCAGATTTCCCAGCAGGTGTTGGGTGGAGCTATTTCTCAGACCGTCAGTTAACACATAGCCTCAACCGTCCTCTTGATATTACGTGGAACTGAAATGTCATGTACCCGGTGGTTTGTACTGCTAGTGCTTATGTATATGTATATATAGGTGATTATATTTATTGGCGTGTGTGTGTGCATTTGTGTGAGGGTGTTCAGGAGTCGTTGACGGGAAAGGGCCCTTTATTATTTGTCCTTGTCACGCACATGCAGTGTTTCACCTATACCACAGAGATGAGCTCCAGATGGTACCACACCACGTTCCACATCCAATTACTTACTTACTTTAAAGTATTACTTTCAAATGAAAATCTCACATAAAGGTAAAAAGTATTTTTTTGCCTTTTGAGATACTTTCTTGCTTCACAGCTGTATTAAACAATTTTTGCCTGTTTTTGTGAACCTGTTTGTTGCAAAAATATTTGGTCTGAATCACAAATAGTTCTAGAATTAAATTATTATTGGGAAATAACAATAATTTTGGTTTAAAAATTTTAAACCAAAGTACATGCAAGAAATAAATGACATCACTTTAGCCACATACCTGCATATTTTCACTAAAGATATGTAAAAATATCATTAGATTATTTCAAATATTTTTGTTTAAATGCTGATACTCAAGTTGGGAACACTAATAGCCCTTCTAATATAAAATATTCATAAACTTATATTGTATTTAGATGTTGCAATTTTGTTACATCATACCAGCTCTTCAGGTGTAATAGATTTGTTTTACATGATGTACAGTTAGTCAAGTTTTAAGGAAGTGCGTTTAAGTACAGAAAAGTAGCTAATAATATAATGGAATGACAGTCTTGAAATTCTTGCAAAGTCTAAAGTTAGAAATGACAGCGTTAAAAAAACACGTTTCCGAGATTTGTGTATTTTTTGCCTCCAGTGACTTAAAGCCTTTTACTTTTTATTGTCTTTATGCTTTTTAATTACCAACTACCTCAGATGAAGAATAAAATTTGTTGAAAGGTTGTGGGAGATCATTTGGCTTCACAGGAAAAGCCTCGTGCAACATTGCTCCCAGCACGTTGTTTTTTTTTTATTTTTTTACTCTTCGTCTCATATTTGCTTATTGTTACCTACACAGTAAAAGTGCAACATGTGAAAGCATAGGGCATTTGATTTATCTTAAATTTGGTCAACTTCCTGGAGGGTTGGGAGGGGAAACTTGAATTTTTTTTTTTTTTTTTTTTTAACAGTTGTTAATTAAAGGTTTTCAGATACCTGAATGTCCCTACAAGGTCAAATATCGTGTCTGCAAATTACACGTCTTCAGTAGGTTCAGTAAAATCGTTTTTCGCAACAAACGTTTTCGGTTGCAGCCTTTCAGCAGCGGGTGGTATCAGTTACAGGAGGCCAGTGCATCCGGACACAAGCCTGTGCTTGCTTACCACACATTGTCAGAATGAAAGGTAAAAATTCAAATCCTGCTGCCAGTGCATTCAAAAACAATCAACTGTCACTTTACTGTTCTTCATAACTGAAAGCACAGTCATAGTCACTTTGGTACTTTCTCTCTTCTTCCTCTGTCTCATCCACCACAGAAGTGGTATTACTGTCGTGTCTGATGTGGTCTGTCTCACCTCATGTTACTATTTCTTTTCTCTGCACAGTTCTTTCCTCAAGTTTTGTCTTTTTATCTTTTTTTTAATCAGACCATCTTTTTTTTCCCTTTACACATCCTTCCTTCTTCCATTACATGAACTCTTCTTTCCCTCTCACATCTCCTGAACTTACCGATTTTCTCCTCCGTCCATCACTATTCATTTTCACCCTCTTTAATTTGTTTTTCTCTCCAGCTCTTTTCCTCAGTTTTTACATTTGTTTTCTACCTCTTCTTACTTCCAGTTTTGTAGTGTTTTCAGTTTAGTCATTTTCTTCTTCCTGCTTATGTTGAAGAGTGCTGTATTAAACTACTTATTAGCAGTTTAATATTTGTGATTCACCTATTTGTGTGGAACGCAACTCCAAATTATTCCCATGCTTGACAGTTGTGTCAGTGTTGGATGGGACACCCATTTACCATCTTAATTTTTTCTTCTGTCCAAATAAAGGAATATCCTTTTCTCTCTTGGTCAAACAAATATGTTTTATGCTGACAAAAAGTAACTACCACCTGCAGTCAATCCACACCACTTAATTCAATTCAAATTCAAAATTATTTAATTTCCTCTCAGAAATTAATATGCTGTTCATTGGTGGATGATTCAAATATTTGCAAATATGTGAACTTCTCACTGGAGCTATCAATGAGCCTGAGTGTTTACAATGTGAATACCTTTTCTTTCTCCTTCCAGGTGAGCGGAAGCGCTATCAAGTCTTGATCCACGGCATCGAGCCGCTACTGGAAACTCCTCTGCAGTGGCTCAGCGAACATCTGAGCCATCCTGACAACTTCCTGCACATCTGTGTCATCCCTGTGCCCACTGATTGAGGCCACGGCTCTGCACCTTGTCAAACCAAGACTCATCAGTCAATCACCTGCCAGCTGGATAACCTCAGACATGGTAGAACTTCACTGTGGAAACTTGGAGCTAACAGACATTAAAGGAGAAGGATCATAATATTAATCATGAATATGAACAAGATCTCTTTTATTTGGTTACATTTCTATCTGGTCACTGCTACTACTACTTCTCTCAGAAATTTCACAAATGATTAAAGGAACTTTTTTCTTGTTCGAGGAGCATTAAAGAGATGTTCTTAAAGCATCTCTTAAAGATGTGAGATTTGTTTCAGATGTAACACATCTCAGTTACGTCTGGAAAAAAAAGCAACCCCACATCATGATACTTCCACCATCAAAGTTGTGGAGCTGCTCTTGACTGGCTATTCTGGACATTGTGCAGCTGGAAAGACTTTTGGCTTTTACTTTTTTACTTTCTCAGAAATTTCACAAAGGATGAAAGGAACTTTTCTTGTTCGAGGAGCATCTCTTTAAGACACAGGTGTCAAACTCCAGTCCTGGAGGGCCACTGCCCTGCAACTTTTAGATGTGCCTCTGCTGCACCACACCTGACTAGAATAATTAGGTCATTAGCAAGGCTCTGGAGAACTTATCTACATAAGAAAGAGGTAATTAAGTCATTCCATTCCAGTGTTTTGTACCTGTGGCACATCTAAAAACTGCAGGACAGTGGCCCTTGAAGACTGGAGTTTGACACCCCTGCTTTAAGAGAAGAGATTGCTTCTTTTTCTTCTGTTTTTCTGTTTCATATATTCTCCAAATAACCAAATATATACACTGGAGGTGAACATTTTTTAAATTTCCATCTTCCTTCTCATTTAAAAGACCGTCTTTGAGATCGGGATGCTGTTTTGGGCATTGAGGGGAGGGTGTGGTGTCAGGTTCTGCTGAAGTTGCCTTAGTTATTTACTGTCATGCATCATGACTTAGATGGTGTTGATGAGTTTACATCACAGTCTAGAAAGTTGTTCATCTTTTTAAGAATACTAATAAAACTGTAATATTTCACCAAAATAAAAATATAATCTTGACCAGTGATTGGTTCTGGAAGTTTTACAGCATTCACAGCGATTTGGTTGGTCCAGACTCTTCCTGCAACTGTTGAGTTCAACATTTAATTCTGAGCTATCCGAAGATGCTACAAAATAACAAAAAACATCTAAATTGTTATGCTATGGCGCTATTCCTAACTTAACATTAAGATGTTAATTTAACTTTTAAATATATATATTTAAATTTTTCTCCATGTTCAGCTGCAAATTTGAAATTTAGAAACCTGTCATTATTAAACCAAAAGGTTAAACTAAATCTGTGTTTTACCATTTCTGCAAAGATGGAAGGAGATGCAACATTTTCACATGGTGTCATCAGAGTCGTCAAGTGGTTAATGAGCTTCAATGATTATGTTTGGAGGTCTCTGGGAAAACAATCCACACATCTTAAATTGCAGGTGTTGATTTCTCGCCATCAGTGCAACGTTCAGCTTGGTTTTATAGTCTGTTTCGTGAGACTTGGCCCAAACTTCTTCAATCCACAGCCAAGCTTAAATGGGCATCTGGTTTTGTTAAAACTTTAAGAGCTGAGCGTGGATGATGAGACTGTTAGCTTTAGGTGGGCAACTTTCTGGGACCATTTAATGCATATGTTTTATTTAACATATTTAGGTTGTAGACACACGACTATCAATATCAAACAAGATGCTCAAGCCATTGGATTAGTCCACCAAACACTTTGCATCCTAGAAAAATATGATGAAAATCAAACTGTTTTTGATTGCTCGCACAAATTTTGCCTAAATATTTCAGGCTTGGATTGCTGAACAGTTTCTCAATCTTAGACATTAATAGAGACACAAACATACCTTTATGCATTAAATGTAGCATTTAGCTTTACATGTTGTGTAGACAGAAATCAATTTGATTTTGTTTCTGCCTTTTCAACTACATATAGCTCTGGAGGATCTTATTTGCGGTTCAGTATTTGTTTTTATTTCTGTGAAATTTGCTGATTTTTTTCTTGCGTATTTAAAATATTCAGATACAAGAGAATGAAGAAAAAAATCACAATTCAAGTATAGAGTAGTGCACTAGTCCTGTTGCTTGACACTGCTGCCTAATTGTCTGAAACAAGGCGGGCAATGCATGTTGCCCTTCTTTACAAGAAAGACAAATTTGGCTTTTTGGGCATTTTAGTGATGCAAAGATTATCTATGCCTATGGGATGAAAACAAGAGGAGTGCCACCCAACACTCATCCTACTATTGTCAAGCTAATAGTGAGGACACTAATCAAGCAGATGGTCCCAAAAACAAAATGTCAAAAAAAATTATTGTTGTGCACAATAAGCACTTTAAAACTATATTATTAAACATGCATTAGTTCTACATTTTATCTTAAGTCAATGTTTCATACTAAAGTAAATGTTATCAATAACATATCTGGCAAATGCAATTAACGTTGAAACAGTTTACTTGGTCCCATTCTTTCACAAGGTAATTGGAAGTGCTTTACAGAAAAATAAACAAGGGTGAAGGAAATTACATTAAATGCATTAAAGGAATAGTGGTAAAGTTTAAGCATCACTTAGAGAGACGTAAAACTACACAAAAGCTAACTTAAAACATAGAAGTAGGTAAGAAAAAAGCCTACCTAGCATTAATTGGAGAGCTGCAGCAAGCAATGTTTTCAGTTCTTTATGAAGGTAGACACACTTTTCTGAAATAAGAGTAATTAGATCTTGCATATAATTTTAGTTTTAAATATAAACACTCTGATAACATGGGCAATTATTATTATGATAATGTCATAATGTTAAATTATTTTTGTGAAACAACCGGTACCTTTAAAAAGAATTGTTCAATTATGTGCTGACTCATTTGATATAATACAATGTAAAAATGTGAAGCTTCTTTCTAAGTGTTTTTTTTTTTTCTTTTTTTCTGAAAATGTTGCACACTTACATTTCAGGTTCTAATCTTGTTTCTGGAGATGTATTTTTTTTAATCTACATAAAAAAATGTTCTGGTACATCTTGAAGAAAAATATCTGCAACAATGAGGCTTTATGATTAGTGGAACATTCATTTTTATTATGATTTTAGAGAAACTTTCCCCCTGCTTTCTCTTTTTGCTTTATTCATCTTTTAAAGCACATCTTCCCCTCTCATGTGTTTTACTGCTGACACTCACCCTCCCTCTCGCTCTTCATCTCTCCTGGTTAATTATCTGCTGGCATCCACTCGCTGCTAATGAGACCGCTAAACTGTCCAGACAGGCCTGGGGCTGCTCTGTCACTGTGTGCGCTTTCAGGGAGTCGAACTCTGCAGTGTGAGTATGTGTACATAATTACAGACATCATTTATAGCCCCCTGCAGGTGTGTGAGTGCAGATTCAGATGTCTACACTCACATAGATGCTTGTCTATTGTCACAATGCCAGTCTGCTAATTTAAAGTGTATGTTGTGTGAGTGATGTCACACATCATGTCATCACTTCAGGCTTCCTCACTGCTGTTTCTGCCGCCAAGAATGATTGGACCGTGGGTTTTATGGTGTTGAGTCAAAAAGCCGCCACTCGGCGTGGGGTAACGTGTCTGTTTTTGTGTGTGAAAATGTGTTTTGTATACTATGCAATCTGGGGCCGGAGACGTAGTGATGAAGGGCCTGACACACACTTTAATGGGATTTCCCGGCCCGTCATCCATCCCCCCACTGTACGGCACACCGAGGCAGAAGAGGCTCTGAAAATAAAAGCCGAGCAGGAGTGTGTTTCTTCGTGAGGGGCGGAGATGGAATGAGTTAAATTGCTTGCAGAAATCTATTTCCATCTCAATTTGAGATGCTTTAGACCTGAATCAGAACTGATAGCATCATTCCTCCTCATTCTGTCCAGATCGTCTAGACAAGTTCTGACCAGGTTTTGTTGTAAATATTTTTAAAAAGAGCTTAAAAGCTTTACCTGAAGCAGTCGTAGAAGTTTATTATAGCCAAAACACTCAGTTTCACGTTTCTTGTAAGTCAACTCCTGGGTTACGATCCCCCATCATGGTGGTTTCAAATGTCTAAGAGCCATTGCACACCTGAAAGTCTTAACTAAGGTTCATGGTTTTTGTTTAATTGTGAATATTCGATCCAGATGGTTTGTACTTCCCACAAGAATGTGATACTCGTACTGTCACTAATGACATAGCTATTTTGACAAAAATTACCTTAATTGTAATATCATTAAGCCGGTCACAATAAAAAATGTTGCTGGATGATACATTTACCCAAAAACTATTCCGGTAAACAACAGTAATCCGGTAAACATTTTCAAGTAATATATTTATAATGGCATAATTATTTAAGTTTGACCTCTGAAAGACCAATAAACTTACGTTTTGTACAGAACACTTAACACAAGAACTCAAACATATTTTAAATATTCAAAGTAAATCACAACCAAAAACCATGAAACAGAAATAAAAACCACACGCAACCAAAACCAAAAATAAATTGGTTAAGTCTCTATAAACAAAATTGCTATGCAAAAATATCTATCATACAAATGGAAATTATCAAGCTTATTTTAATTGATTATGTTAATTAATTGTGACAGAATTAAATTTCATTATTGTTGAGATAAAGCATTTTTCTCATACATTTCCTGGGGTGACAGAGCTGTCATCTTGGAATCCAGAAGTTGTGTGTTGTTTTTTTTTTTTTTTTTTGTTTCCATTTTCCTCCTTCCTGCCACATGTTAAAGTCCCTTTGGGCAAAACACGTAATCCCAAATTGTCTACTGATCTATGCATCACTGTGAATGCACGTGTTTGTCAGTGCGATAGGGTAAATATGGATCTAATGTAAAGTTCTTTGATTGGTTGGTTTGACTAGAAAAGTGCTAAATAAATTGAGCCCATTTAAAAGTGAACACGATGTGAATTTAACATATCCAACCTAAATTTCAATCTCTGCAGTTGTATTAAATGTGATTAATTCCATGGGTCATACACACTTCCAGCAATATTTGACATTTTATTTTCTTTAGTTTATTATACCATCTCCAGCAGTTTAGAAATACAAAAAACAGGCAAGTTTACACACTTTTACTGTAATTAACAACCAGTCAATTTAGAGATTTAAATCACACCCACATTTTATATCCATTCTCTCATTTTGTCATTTCCTCCTTCTGATTTATACCTTATAAACAAACTACTTCAAACTATGTATTTTAATTGTCTTCTATTGATGGTTAAGCAGTTTTTCAATGGAATAGGGAAATAAATTAATAGAAAAATTCTAAGTTCTTAAACATAGTTTAATTTCATTCTATTTAGTCATACACCTAATTTGTTTTTATCCTCTAACAAATGTTAATTTTACTTTCGATCAGGCAAGACACATTGATAGGTTCAGAAACTAAGTTAATGAAAAATGATCAGGTTTGTTACAAACCACTCTAAATAGGTGACACCTAAGCAAAATGAAAAAAAAAAAAACACCTGGAAAAAGATACACTGCTTCATTAAATGATTGCTGTATAATTATTTTAACCCAGCCCAGCTTAACTGGGGACTAATGGCTGACTCCACCCTCTTATACTATGCTGACCATCCTTTCAAACTGTTTTTCAATCTGAAAAGTAATTGTCTGAGTATGCAGAAAAAGAAGAGTTATGTAACAAATTTGAAAATATATATACAACTATTTTCGTATTTACTTTTGTTCTGAGCTCTACAAGCTGACGATAACGGTTAAGAAACAAAACATAAACTTGTTTTGCTGGTGTTTGATCACCAGTGTCTTTATCAAGCCAAACTGGAAATTCTTCCCTCTCTGTTCCCATAAATATCCAATAAAATCCAAAACAAGTTTACCGTATGGCTGATTTCCACTAGATTCCGTGAAACCAGTCTTTCTCATATACACACAGTTTTACCATCAACTCAGACCACAAACTATGCCACCTACTTCCCCTTAGTCCCCTACTGTCCTGCATAATTTGGTGAAACCACAGTCTCCCCTGCACATCATACCTTACTTGTGAGGACCTTCATTAAGATACTCCGTCAAACTGTCTTGGATCATAATCTCTTGCTTACAGCTCAGAATAGGATGAAGTTATGTTTTTTCTTTCCTCTGTTTGTCTTAATATTAACTATACAATGACATCCCAGCTCTGAAATGACTCCATTAATGTCAAAAATCTAACTGGTCCCCACAAACAAGGACAAACTGTGTAACACTCACGCGCACACACACACACTGTTTTGCTTTTTAGGAGTCTCAGGGGGCTGCTGTGCTCTGCTGTATATCAGATGGAGATCAAGAAGATCAACAGATGAGAGTGATTAGTGATGAAGAGGAAGTCATGAGTGTTTTTCTCATCCTGAGCAACAAACAAGTTACAGCGCATACTGGGACATGTGACATCAGAATGTCGCAGCAAACTTTACATTTCAAAACATTAACTCTGTAAGCTGCTGTGAGAGTTAGTTGGAAATGGGAAAAATCACCAAATCCTAAACAAATTGAACCAGATGAGTTGCTCTTATGTATCAATTTCTAATTTACACACAGTTGTAGATTTTCTGTCTCCTTGGTTTTATTTTTGTGTGTAGTCCCTTTACGCGCACTGCTGGAAAACATCAATAAATCAATCATTATCAATGAGTTTTTAGGCATGTGAACAGATGTTTGGATCCAAATGACTGGAAAGCATAGATTAATAAATTAAAACTGAGGTCTAACTTTAAATGCATGTCTTCCAAGATAAATGTCAAATATAGTTTAACAGTACATCCATAAATCAAAAGTAACAAAATCCTGTTATGTGGAGGTAATTCAAGCTGACAGTGCAGCAGCCGATGAACGAGGTTTCTGTTAAGAAAGAATCGAGTTTCCTCAAGTTTAAGCGGTAAACACGCCGACAACCAAAAGCGTACGCGTGTGTTTCTTTGTCTCTGTATTCCTGGCAGCGTGACACACATGCACACACACATCTCCTCCTTTCTGTGGTTCCCTCTCTCTCAGTCGTGTCTCTGAAGACAGAGGACTGGATGTCCATTTTTTAACGAGAGCGACGGCCTTTGAAGTTCGGAATGATTCAAAGGACACGATTCACCCCGCCCCCACACACACACACACACGCACACTTGAGAGTGCGCTCAGATGACACACTGAAAGCTTGTTGTCTTGTGTGTTTAGGGCCTTTTATCTTGTAGACAGTTGCAATATTCTTTTTATTCAAAACACATAATTGCTCCTCCACTTTTGTTTTCACTTCTTTCTTCTATTGACTCTCTTAAGAGGAACTATTCCTTTTCATTTTTGTTTTCATTTAATGGTATTCAATCCAACCAGTAATGCCGACATCCAAGTCACCAGCATTTGCGTGACAACCTGGAACATCCCATGAATGCAACAGTTAAGCAGGTGTTGAAGGAAAAACCGATGACAGTGATGCAAGAAGTCCTCTTATATCAAGCTTCCAAATATTGAATTAATGTTAATAGCCGCCTCATTTAGCTTGGCGCTTCTCTCTTTGGAGTGGAGGATTGTTGTTTAGGGCACAGACAATTTCCGGTAACCTTCATAACGTAGAACTGAGGCATTACATTCATTACAGGCAAATGTGTGGACTCCAGGAATACCTTCCTGGAGTCCACACCTCCAGGAAGAAATTGTTTCTCAATAGTCGAGAGCCCAGACCCTCTGTCCAAAGCAAATAGTGTTTCACCAGGCCTGGTCTGTGGGCTTCTGGATGGAAAAAGATCAAGCATTTTTGTTTTGATTTGCTCATCATCAAAATAACATAGTGACCTATTGTCAGTGGTCTTATTTAAATTATCCTGGAATTTTAAAATGCAATGCATTCTAATCTTATTAGGACCCCATATGACAAAACTTTCAGTGTCTGTTTCTTTTGTTTAAAAAAAAAAGAAAAAAGCTTGCAACACAAACAACTGTTTGTGTAGTGGTGTGTGTTGAGTTTTACTCAAGACTACAATTTCCTTGATTCCAAGGTTGCATGCAAAATAATTAACAACCTCAAAAATATGGAAAACAGCAAACACTGGAATCTGAGTTCTCAAACTTTCAGATGTCTGTTGCTGCATTTATGTTAAGAAAAAAAACCATTCATGGCCACGAGGTCAAAGAAGTCTGAGAAAACAACCAAAAAACTTTTCCCTGGAAATGCTGTCTCCTTTCAGCAGTCATCTGTTTACACACACACACACACCAATACACACACACACCAACCTGTTATTAACCCTGTCGCCCTCTAATAGGCAGGTGGTGAAGAGACGGAGACGGACAGACCCACAGAGAAACAGAGAATATGACAGGAGGATGTGGCTGATGGGGGCAGCCAAGCCATTACACTTTGATCTCTGCCTCTCCGATACTAACACACACACACACGCACTCAGACACCATTAATAAGCAGTGTGTGTCGCTTTCCGCTCATAGCCTTGGGGTTGGGACATCAGGTTTGCTACCCAAGCGTGTGTGTGTTTGTGTGTTGATGTGTGGCTCCTGACTGTCTGGTATTGTTTGTCACAAACTGGGCAAGCGATAAAGCTGTGTTCAAATGAATATTTCCCTGTCTCCGAGACTGAAACTTTCCCATTGTAAAATGCAACTCAGGGAAATTAATAAAAGCAAGTGTTGCAAAAAAAACAAATAAAAAGTTGTCTGATACAGATCAATTTTGCAATCAAGCATAACTCTTGGCTGTCATTTCTTTCTGAAATATTCTCCACCCCTACCCCCCCAAATCATTCTCCTACAAAGGCATTTGTAGGGAAAATGCTTTTATGATCTTTTGACAGATTTCAAATGTTAAATTTTGAAATCTATCAAATTTAACTTAAAAATACTTTGTTCACCTTAAAGGTACATTAAATGACTCATTTTTATACTATTTTCTTTAGAGATGTAAATGCTGATGACTGCTAAAGGCTCTCCTGTAGCAGTCCTTATGACAGTGGCTCTGTCATAAGGACTGAATACACTGTTGTGTTTTAATATATTTAGAAACGTTTTAGTGCCCTGTAGATGGTTTTACTATTCATCCAGGTGGACACTGAAATGTTTATACTCCATCATCTCTTCTACTTCTTCCATGATAGAAATATTGCTTGTCCTGTTTCTTCTCAAATCTACAAGAATCTCTTTTTGTTTTTTCCCAGTCAAGATGAGATGGTTGTTCCCACACCATGCCACAACGCTTCTGGACCATCTTTGATATGACGGCATACTCTTCTCTGTATTTCTCCAGATGACAGGAGTCTGTTTTGTATTGGATGTAGTTCTTTAATTCTGTTATAACAAATAGTTTATCTCTTACTCTTCCCCTACTCTGAGAAAGCGGGGGAAGAACTATAATAAAATTATGTAATTTTGAAATTTCATGGGAATGTCATTGTGTCCCTTTTTTGTTATGTTTTCCATTTTTTTTTTAACATTTTTTTTGTTATGGGTAATTTTGTGTGGTTTCTTCATACATTTCCTGGTCAAGGAGGCTATTTTGAGAAAAGTATGAAATGTTTTGATGTTGCGTGGGATTTTGTGTTGTGAGACAGGCCGAGTAAGGACTTTCCGAGAAATGGACTTGGTGGCAACGACCTCTGAAGCAAACATTCATGGTTCAACAAGGATAACTGAGGGAATCTCGCTTCTATTTTTTGCCCGTGCTTGTTTACAATCGACTCTGTATCATTTTAAGTTATAGTGTTTCATATGATCAGCATAAAATAAAAATGACAAGATCTTTGCCACTAGGTTTTTCAAGGTGTTCACCAGTGTAATAGAGAAAAGATCGGAACTTAGTGTCGAGAACATGGAAACACTTTAAGGGGGCGTTTCATGATTATTGGGTTCTGAGGGCTTATCCACTGATGTTGAAAATTGTAAAAAAAATATATATATATATATATATATGTATATGTCCAGCTATTTGTCCATATTAATAGCATAAACCTGCATATGTTCAGTAGTCAGCTGTCTGGTTTCGACAGTCAGTGATGATGTTACACTAACTGTTAATTCAGCTTTCAGTAAGTTGTCTGTCATCATTAAAGTGTGGATTTGTGGGCAAGCGATCATCTTCAAATCCCATCAAATCCTCCCGGGTATCCATAGCTTTCCGGTAACCATATAAAACACTTCATCGCTGAGCGGCTCAGATGCATGTGAGTGGATCTGAGCGTGTGGATGGTGTACAGGAAGAGAATCTGGCTGTTTGCGGTTTCAAGAAGAATTGAAGAAGACAGAAGCTCCACATGTGGGAGATTCAAGAAGAGTCAGCCGGCTGCTTTCTGCTGAGTCACTTCATAATCCCCCTGCACATGTTCGACAGCCTGAGACACTGATCTTTAATGAGATGTCTGGCCTGCTACAGACAGACAAAGATGGAAAACATAAAGCCGAAATGCAGTGTGGAATCCAAAATGGTCCAGAGCAAGAAACAAGTCAGATTATTGAAGCTGCCATGGTTTCAGCTGAGAAAAATAAAACAGTTGAATCATGTTCGTCTTTGTGTTCGCATAAAAATGGTATAAATGAATTTAAAAGCAGAAAAACATGAAATAATTTCAAACCATAGGATCTTGGTTTTCCTGTTTATTGTTTTGGTGTGGTGCTTGGTTAACATCTATCTCTCATGCATTTATATATATATATATATATATATATATATATATATATATATA